>JACEFZ010012680.1:12500-19301 GCA_014155875.1 Cepaea nemoralis
CGAGTGATCAAAATATTTCAACTTTGTTTATCGTCTTTGGTAGCCAACCTTCTTCAATATTCAGTTTTTATCGTATGGATGCATTTGTTCTTTTGTGTATCCAAGATATACTTTGAATCCTTCTATAGCATTTATATTCAAAGGCATTTATGACCTGTTCAGCTTGTTTAGTAAGTGCCCAGGTCTGACAGGTGTATTTTGTAATGGGAAAAATGCATGTTCTTAAAAATCTAATTTTTGTAGGTCTATCTGTCTCACGGCACAATTTAAACAGTTATTTTAGTTTTTGAAGAGCAATAGATATTCGCCTTTTAATTTCTTTCATTATGTCACCATTATTGGTAATTAATTACCCAAGGCATTCGAAATTTACCACCACCTCCAATTGTTCCTCATTAACATATATTTTTTTTTCTCTCCAAATTCTAAACATGTGGCAAGCCCAAATAATTTCATCTCTTCGTGTTTGAAAAATGTCAGAGAAACAAACACACAATCCAGATTATTCTAATAATAATGTAATGCCGTAGGCATAAATTGGCATTGGCTAAACGAGTTTAAAACTCCATAGTCCTGGTAACAACAACAACAATAATACACCAACAATAACCAGAATAACAATCTCCTGCTGCATTCTTACTTTGACAATATTGAGTTTTATTCTTATATTTCTTACGTTATAATTTATTGGTGCGTGTTTATTTTAAATTGCCATTGTCAACATAAATGACACAACGGTTTTCTATTAAGACATAAATTCACGAATTCGCAGGTTTCGATAGCCTGTGAAACATATTTCATGTAACTATTTCTGATCAAGGACAGTAATGTATTTCCAGTGGGCATTTTTCTTGTCTCCGAAAAATTTCGCAACATTTTAAAATCAATGACTTAATGGCCGCAAACAAGAACTGGTTTAGAAGACAGAAATTCTGTTCGAAATTTAAATTCGATGAGGGTATAAAAATACCAAATTGGCCACTCTTTGTATACCTTCAGTTTTCTTACGCCATTCTGCTTCTGTGGAATTATTTACAGGTCTGGGTTAAAATACGCTTCTTCTTCTCCTTCTCCTTCTTTTTCTTCTTATTCTTCTCCTCCACCACCTTCTCCTCTTTTTCTTACTTCTGCTGCTGCAGAAGAACGGGAATGATGAGGAAGGGGGAGGGGGGAAGAAGAAGGATTAAGAGAAAGAAGAGACGGTGTTGGAGAAGGAGAAGAAGAAGTAGTAGGAGGTGGAGGATGAGAAGGATGAGGGGCAGGAGGAGGAGGAGGAGGAGCAGCAGCAGCAGCAGCAGCAGAAGAAGAAGAAGAAGAAGAAGAAGAAGAAGAAGAAGAAGAAGAAGAAGAAGAAGAAGAAGAAGAAGAAGAAGAAGAAGAAGAAGAAGAAGAAGAGGAAGAAGGAGAGGAGGAGAGGAAGAAGAAGAAGAAGAAGAAGAAGAAGAAGAAGAAGAAGAAGAAGAAGAAGAAGAAGAAGAAGAAGAAGAAGAAGAAGAGAAGAAGAAGAAGAAGAAGAAGAAGAACCTGTTTCGCTGTAGGACAGTGAATCTTGGAATGTGAATGAACAAATTAGGGAGAACTTTGAAACAACAGGGATGAGGTTCCTGCGACGAATTTTGCGAATTCATTGGGCTGCCAACGATTGCCTGAAAGAGGCTAATGAAACTAGAACATTATTTTTTTTTTAAACAATAAGAAAGAGACAAACAGCTTTTTTTTAGTCATGTGATGAGAAGGGAGGCTTTGGAGAACATCGTGACAACTGGAAAGATCGAGGGGAAGAGAGGGAGAGGCAGACCAAGAGAAATGATGCTGATGGATTCAGACGGTGGCATGGAGGAATATCATCAGCAGAGTTAATCCAGAACACCAAAGACCGAGTTCTGTGGAGAGCCATGAACGCCTACGCCAGCAGGCATGGTACTTGATGATGATGAATTTTATTTGAGTTCAACTTGGCAGCGCAGGTCAATTATACAAATTTGCGTCTATGTGGATTCGAACCTGCGACCATTGGGTCACAAGGCCAGAGTCCAGCCACTACGCCACCATGGCTGTCCAGTCTAGGAATATGGCAAGCGCGAATGATTTCTTCTCTACGCGTTTGAGAAATGTCAGAAAAAACAAACACACAATCCAGATTATTATAATACGAGTGGTTTTCAGAAAGTAATGCACCACATTGTTTTTCTCAGCTAATAATGAAGATTCATTCATTCATTCAGTAGCATGTCCTCTGCAGAACCTCGCTCCTACAACAACTTTCCGGGAAAATGCGCGGTCATAAGCAAGATGTCCCGCGTCCGATACACCCATCTGGAGATCATCTGCCACAACCTGCACCCATCTTCTATTTGGCCTTCACCTTCTTCTCTTCCTGAGCATATACTCCTCCATTACTGTTCTCTCCAAACTTTCATTGCGTTTCGAGTGATCAAAATATTTCAACTTTGTTTATCGTCTTTGGTAGCCAACCTTCTTCAATATTCAGTTTTTATCGTATGGATGCATTTGTTCTTTTGTGTATCCAAGATATACTTTGAATCCTTCTATAGCATTTATATTCAAAGGCATTTATGACCTGTTCAGCTTGTTTAGTAAGTGCCCAGGTCTGACAGGTGTATTTTGTAATGGGAAAAATGCATGTTCTTAAAAATCTAATTTTTGTAGGTCTATCTGTCTCACGGCACAATTTAAACAGTTATTTTAGTTTTGAAGAGCAATAGATATTCGCCTTTTAATTTCTTTCATTATGTCACCATTATTGGTAATTAATTACCCAAGGCATTCGAAATTTACCACCACCTCCAATTGTTCCTCATTAACATATATTTTTTTTCTCTCCAAATTCTAAACATGTGGCAAGCCCAAATTAATTTCATCTCTTCGTGTTTGAAAAATGTCAGAGAAACAAACACACAATCCAGATTATTCTAATAATAATGTAATGCCGTAGGCATAAATTGGCATTGGCTAAACGAGTTTAAAACTCCATAGTCCTGGTAACAACAAGCAACAATAATACACCAACAATAACCAGAATAACAATCTCCTGCTGCATTCTTACTTTGACAATATTGAGTTTTATTCTTATATTTCTTACGTTATAATTTATTGGTGCGTGTTTATTTTAAATTGCCATTGTCAACATAAATGACACAACGGTTTTCTATTAAGACATAAATTCACGAATTCGCAGGTTTCGATAGCCTGTGAAACATATTTCATGTAACTATTTCTGATCAAGGACATTAATGTATTTCCAGTGGGCATTTTTCTTGTCTCCGAAAAATTTCGCAACATTTTAAAATCAATGACTTAATGGCCGCAAACAAGAACTGGTTTAGAAGACAGAAATTCTGTTCGAAATTTAAATTCGATGAGGGTATAAAAATACCAAATTGGCCACTCTTTGTATACCTTCAGTTTTCTTACGCCATTCTGCTTCTGTGGAATTATTTACAGGTCTGGGTTAAAATACGCTTCTTCTTCTCCTTCTCCTTCTTTTTCTTCTTATTCTTCTCCTCCACCACCTTCTCCTCTTTTTCTTACTTCTGCTGCTGCAGAAGAACGGGAATGATGAGGACGGGGGAGGGGGGAAGAAGAAGGATTAAGAGAAAGAAGAGACGGTGTTGGAGAAGGAGAAGAAGAAGTAGTAGGAGGTGGAGGATGAGAAGGATGAGGGGCAGGAGGAGGAGGAGGAGGAGGAGGAGCAGCAGCAGCAGCAGCAGAAGAAGAAGAAGAAGAAGAAGAAGAAGAAGAAGAAGAAGAAGAAGAAGAAGAAGAAGAAGAAGAAGAAGAAGAAGAAGAAGAAGAAGAAGAAGAAGAAAAGAAGAAGAAGAAGAAGAAGAAGAAGAAGGAGAGGAAGAAGGAGAGGAGGAAGAAGAAGAAGAAGAAGAAGAAGAAGAAGAAGAAGAAGAAGAAGAAGAAGAAGAAGAAGAAGAAGAAGAAGAAGAAGAAGAAGAAGAAGAAGAACCTGTTTCGCTGTAGGACAGTGAATCTTGGAATGTGAATGAACAAATTAGGGAGAACTTTGAAACAACAATGATGAGGTTCCTGCGACGAATTTTGCGAATTCATTGGGCTGCCAACGATTGCCTGAAAGAGGCTAATGAAACTAGAACATTATTTTTTTTTTAAACAATAAGAAAGAGACAACAGCTTTTTTTTAGTCATGTGATGAGAAGGGAGGCTTTGGAGAACATCGTGACAACTGGAAAGATCGAGGGAAGAGAGGGAGAGGCAAGACCAAGAGAAATGATGCTGATGGATTCAGACGGTGGCATGGAGAAATATCATCAGCAGAGTTAATCCAGAACACCAAGACCGAGTTCTGTGGAGAGCCATGAACGCCTACGCCAGCAGGCATGGTACTTGATGATGATGAATTTTATTTGAGTTCAACTTGGCAGCGCAGGTCAATTATACAAATTTGCGTCTATGTGGATTCGAACCTGCGACCATTGGGTCACAAGGCCAGAGTCCAGCCACTACGCCACCATGGCTGTCCAGTCTAGGAATATGGCAAGCGGCGAATGATTTCTTCCTCTACGCGTTTGAGAAATGCCAGAAAAAACAAACACACAATCCAGATTATTATAATACGAGTGGTTTTCAGAAAGTAATGCACCAAATTGTTTTTCTCAGCTAATAATGAAGATTCATTCATTCATTCAGTAGCATGTCCTCTGCAGAACCTCGCTCCTACAACAACTTTCCGGGAAAATGCGCGGTCATAAGCAAGATGTCCCGCGTCCGATACACCCATCTGGAGATCATCTGCCACAACCTGCACCCATCTTCTATTTGGCCTTCACCTTCTTCTCTTCCTGAGCATATACTCCTCCATTACTGTTCTCATCCAAACTTTCATTGCGTTTCGAGTGATCAAAATATTTCAACTTTGTTTTATCGTCTTTGGTAGCCAACCTTCTTCAATATTCAGTTTTTATCGTATGGATGCATTTGTTCTTTTGTGTATCCAAGATATACTTTGAATCCTTCTATAGCATTTATATTCAAAGGCATTTATGACCTGTTCAGCTTGTTTAGTAAGTGCCCAGGTCTGACAGGTGTATTTTGTAATGGGAAAATGCATGTTCTTAAAAATCTAATTTTTGTAGGTCTATCTGTCTCACGGCACAATTTAAACAGTTATTTTAGTTTTTGAAGAGCAATAGATATTCGCCTTTTAATTTCTTTCATTATGTCACCATTATTGGTAATTAATTACCCAAGGCATTCGAAATTTACCACCACCTCCAATTGTTCCTCATTAACATATATTTTTTTTTCTCTCCAAATTCTAAACATGTGGCAAGCCCAAATAATTTCATCTCTTCGTGTTTGAAAAATGTCAGAGAAACAAACACACAATCCAGATTATTCTTAATAATAATGTAATGCCGTAGGCATAAATTGGCATTGGCTAAACGAGTTTAAAACTCCATAGTCCTGGTAACAACAACAACAATAATACACCAACAATAACCAGAATAACAATCTCCTGCTGCATTCTTACTTTGACAATATTGAGTTTTATTCTTATATTTCTTACGTTATAATTTATTGGTGCGTGTTTATTTTTAAATTGCCATTGTCAACATAAATGACACAACGGTTTTCTATTAAGACATAAATTCACGAATTCGCAGGTTTCGATAGCCTGTGAAACATATTTCATGTAACTATTTCTGATCAAGGACAGTAATGTATTTCCAGTGGGCATTTTTCTTGTCTCCGAAAAATTTCGCAACATTTTAAAATCAATGACTTAATGGCCGCAAACAAGAACTGGTTTAGAAGACAGAAATTCTGTTCGAAATTTAAATTCGATGAGGGTATAAAATACCAAATTGGCCACTCTTTGTATACCTTCAGTTTTCTTACGCCATTCTGCTTCTGTGGAATTATTTACAGGTCTGGGTTAAATACGCTTCTTCTTCTCCTTCTCCTTCTTTTTTTTCTTTCTTCTCCTCCCCACCCTTTTCCTCTTTTTTTTTACTTTTCTGCTGCGAAGAACGGGAATGATGGGGAAGGGGGGGGGGGAAGAAGAAGGATTAAAAGAAAAAAGACGGTTTGGAAAGGGGAAGAAAAAGTAGTAGGAGGGGGGATGAGAAAGGGTAGGGGCAGGAGGAGGAGGAGGAGGACAAGCACACACAGCAGAAGGGAAAAAAAGAAAAAAGAAAAAAGAAAAGAAGAAAAGAAAAGAAAAAAGAAAAGAAAAGAAAAGGAAGGAAAAAAGGGGGAGGAAAAAAAGAAGAAAAGAAGGAAAGAAAAAAAAAAAAGAGAAGGAAGAAGAAAAAAAGAAAACCTGTTTCGCTGTATACAGTGAATCTTGATGTGAATGAACAAATTAGGGAGAACTTTGAAAAAACAGGGGGGGTTCCTGCGACGAATTTTGCGAATTCTTGGGCTGCCAAAGATTGCCTAAGAGGCTAATGAAATAGAACATTATTTTTTTTTTTTTTAAAAAATAAAAAAGACAAAAGCTTTTTTTTTGTCATGTGATGAAAGGGAGGCTTGGAGAACATCGTGACAACTGGAAAGATCGAGGGGAGAGGGGAGAGGCAGACCAAAGAAATGAGCTGATGGATTCAGCGGGGCATGGGGAATATCATCAGCAGAGTTAATCCAAAACCAAGACCGAGTTCTGTGGAGAGCCTGAACCCCACCCACAGGCATGGTACTTGATGATATGATTTTTTTATTTGGAAGGGCAAAAAAATTTTGGCAAAGGCGCCCCGGGGGGCCCCCAATAGTACCCCCCAAATTTTCGTCTTTTGGGGGGATTTCCCCCTC
>JACEFZ010012681.1:0-19958 GCA_014155875.1 Cepaea nemoralis
TAACTGTGTTTTCATTACATATTAGGTAACGTGTTCTTTCATCATGTGGAATTTGTCAATGACTTCATTTTAGTAATGTGTTCTTTTCTTATGGGGTAACTGTGTTTTTAATCATGAAAGAAACTGTGTTATGACTTCATGTAGGTAATGGTAATGACTTCAGGGGAAATTGTGTTCATGACATCAGGGATAACTGTTTCATACATCATGTAGGTAACTGTGTCATACATATAGGTAACTTTTTCATTACATCATTAGGTAACTTTTATTACATATGAAAGTAATTTGGCCATACATCAATAGGAAACTGTGTTCATTACATCAGTAGGTATGTGTTCTTTACTCATGAAAGTAACTTTTATTACTTTATTAGGTAACATGTATTACATCTTTAAAAAAATGTGTCATAAATCTGTAGGTACTTGTTTAATAATTAGTAATGTGTTCATGACATTGAGTAACTGGTTCATGACATCATGTGGGTAATGTTTTATACATATGAAAGTAACTAATTAATACTTCAAAGAACTGTTTCATACATCATGAAATTAACTGTGTTCTTTACATCATGTGGGAAAATGTGTTTTTACATCATGTGGTAACTGTTTCATTACATCATAAGGTAATGTGTTAATTACATCATGTAGAAAATGTTTCATTACATCATGTAGGTAACTGTGTTCTTTAGTCATGTAGGTAACTTGTCCTTACTTAATGAGGTAATGTGTTAAATACATCATGTAGGTAACTGTGTTCATTACATCAGAAGGGTAATTTGTTCATTCATCATTAGGTAATGTGTCTTTACATCATGTGGTAACTGTTTTCATTACTCATGAAAAGGTAACGTTTTCATCTTCATGTAGGTAACTGTGTAAATACTTCAGTAGGAAATTTGTGTTCATACATCAGGAGGTAATTTTCATACATCATGTAGGTAACTGTGTCATACATCATGAGGTAACTGTTTTCATTACATCATGTAGGTAACTGTGTTCTTTACTCAGTAGGTAACTTGCCATGACTAAATAGGTAATGTGTTCTTTTACATCATGAGTTATGTTTCATCATCATGGGTAAGTAACTATATTCATTACATTTTTAGGAACGTGTCATTACATCATGTAGGAAAATTGCCATGAAATCGGTAGGTACTGTGTCTTTAATTTTATTATGTAAGTTTTCATACATATGAAAACTTTTAATACATATTAGGAAATTTTTTTTTTTATACATCATGTAAAAATGTGTTCTTTAATCTGTAGGTAACTGTGTTCTTTAATAATTAGGTATTTTCATACTATATGGGTAACTTTTTAATACTTTTGTAGGTAACTGGGTTAATACATCAGTAGGTATTTTGGTTTTTACTCAGGGGAAACTGTGTTCATGACTTCATGTATTAACTGTGTTAATTACATCATGAAAGTAACGTGTTAATTACATATATAGGTAACTTTTTCATAACATCATTAGGAAACCCTTTTTAATTTGTGTAGGTAACGGGTTTTCATACTTTGGGTAGGAAACTGTGTTCATTATCAGTAGTAACTGTGTTTGAACTTATGTAGGTAACTGTTTATTACATCATTAGGTAACTGTAATTACATCATTAGGTACTGTGTTCATAATTTGTAAAAAATGTTTATAACTCATGTGGTAACTTGTTCTTTACATTTAGGTAACTGTGTTCTTTACATCATGTGGGTAACTGTTTTTACATAGTAGGTAACTGTTTCATATTTCATTAGTAACTGTTTTTTTAATTTATGTAGGAACTTTGTTCATACATTTTAGTAAAGTGTTATACATCATGAAATTTACTGTGTTCTTTACATCATTAGGTAACTGTGTCATTCATCATTAGGAACTGTTTCATACATCATGTGGGTACTGTGTTCATATTCATTTGGGTACTGTGTTATTAATAGTGGGGACTTGTTCTTTACATCATTGGTAATGTTTTAATGACTTCATTAAAACTGTGTTCATTAATCATGTAGGTAACTGTTTTCATTCATATAAAAGTAACTGTGTTCAGACTCAGTAGAAACTGTTTTTATAACTCTTTTAAAGAAACTGTGTTCATACATCAGGAGGAACTGTGTTCTTACTTTATGTTGGTAACTGTGTTATGACATCACGTAGGTAACTGTGTTCATTCATAAATTAGAACTTTGTTCATGACTTCAGTAGGTAACTGTGTTTTTACATCATTAGGTACTGTGGTAAATACATCAGAGGAACTGTGTTAATATTATTTTGTAACTGTGTTCATACATAAGTAGTTAACTGTGTTAATTTTAAAATCCATGTAGTTAATTGTGTTCATACATCATGTAGGTAACTGTGTTATACTTCATGTAGGTAACTGTGTTATGACTTCATTAGGTAACTGTTTTCATACATATGAAAGTAACTGTTTTATTACATATTTGTTAATGTGTTCATGAATCATGTAGGTAACTGTTTTCATACTCATTAGGTAACTGTGTCATGACATCATGTAGGTAATGTGTCATGACTTCATTTAGGTACTGTGTTCTTTACATAAGTGGTACTGTTTTTTTTTTAATCATTTTGGTAACTGTGTTAATGCTTTTTTAGGTAACTGTGTTCATAATATTAGGTAATGTGTTTTTACTCATTAGGAAATGTTTCTTTACATAGTAGGTAACTGTTTTTTCATGTGTAACTGTGTTATGACTATTAGGAACTTGTTCATACATATGTAGGTAATTGTTCATACATCTTTAATTTACTGTTTTCAAAAAATTTGAGGTAACTTTTTTCTTTCATCTTTAGGTAACTGTGTTCATGACATCATGTAGGTAACTGTGTTCAGGACATCATGTAGGCAACTGTTTTCATTACATTATGTTGGTAACTGTGTTCATGACATCATGTTGGTAACTGTGTTCATGACATTAATTATGTAATTGTGTTCATGACTTCATGTAGGTAAATTATTTCATTACATCGTGTAGGTGTCTGTGTTCAATACATCATGTAGGTAACTGTGTCCATGACTTCATTTAGGTAACTGTGTTCGTGACACCATGTATGTAACTGTGTTCATTACATCATGTAGGTAACTGTGTCCATGCCTTTATGTAGGTAACTGTGTTCATGACATCATGTAGGTGTTCAAGACATCATGTAGGTAACTGTGTTCATGACTTTATGTGGGTAACTGTCTTCATTACATTATGTGTTCATGACTTTATGTAGGTAACTGTGTTCATGACTTTATGTAGGTAACTGTGTTGATGACATCATGTAGGTAACTGTGTTCATGACATCACGAAGGTAATTGTGTTAATTACATCATGTAGGTAAATGTGTTCATTACATCATGTAGGTAACTGTGTTCATTACATCATGAAGGTAACTGTGTTAATTACATCATGTAGTTAAATGTGTTCATTACATCATGTAGGTAACTGTGTTCATTACGTCATGTAGGTAACTTGTCCTTGACTTAATGCAGGTAACTGTGTTCAATACATCATGTAGGTAACTGTGTTCATGACTTCATGTGGGTATCTGTGTTCATTACATCATGTAGGTATCTTTGTTCATGACATCATGCAGGTAACTGTGTTCATGACATCATGTAGGTAATTGTGTTCATGACATCATGTAGGAAACTGTGTTTCTGACATCATGTAGGTAACTGTGTTCATTACATCATGTTGTTAACTGTGTTAATGACATCATGTAGGTAACTGTGTTCATTACATCATGTAGGTAACTGTGTTCATTACATCATGTAGGTAACTGTGTTCATTACATCATATAGGTAACTGTGTTCATGACATCATGTTGGTAACTGTTCATTATGTCATGTAGGTAACTGTGTTCATGACACCATGTACGTAACTATGTTCATTACATAATGTAGGTAACTGAGTTCATGACTTTATGTAAGTAACTGTGTTCATTACATCATGTATATAACTGTGTTCATGACATCATGTAGGTAACTGTGTTCATTACATCATTAGGTAACTGTTTTAATTACATCATGTATGTAACTGTGTTTATGACATCATGTAGGTAACTGTGTTCATTACATCTTGTAGGTAATTGTTTCCATGACTTTATGTAGGTAACTGTGTTCATTACATCATGTAGGTAACTGTGTTCATGACATCATGTAGGTAACTGTGTTCATTACATCATGTAGGTAACTTGTTCTTGACTTAATGCAGGTAACTGTGTTCATTACATCATGTAGGTACCTGTGTTCATGACTTCATATAGGTAACTGTGCTAATTACATTATGTAGGTAACTTGCCTTGACTTAATGCAGGTAACTGTGTTCATTACATCATGTAGGTAAATTGTCCATGACTTAATGCAGATAACTGTGTTCTTTACATCATGTAGGTAACTGTGTTCATGACTTTATGTGGGTAACTGTCTTCATTACATCATGTAGGTGACTGTGTTAATGACTTCATGAGGGTAACTCTCTTTAGTATATCCTGTATGTAACTGTGTCCATGACATCATATAGGCACCTGTGTTCATTACATCATGTAGGTAACTGTGTTTATTACATCATGTAGGTAACTGTGTTCATTACATCATTTAGATATCTGTGTTTATGACTACATGTAATTAAATGTGTTCATTATTTCATGTAGGTAACTGTGTTCATTACATCATGTAGGTAACTGTGTTCATTACATCATGTAGGTAACTGTGTTCATGACATCATGTAGGTAATTGTGTTTATTACATCATGTAGGTAACTGTGTTCATTACATCATGAAGGTAACTGTGGTTATTACATCATGTCTGTAACTGTGTTTATTACATCATGTAGGTAACTGTGTTCATTGCTTTATACAGTAGGTGCTGTTTTTCCGCTGTCACACGGAGATATGACTTATCCTGCTTGAGCTTGTCCGCAATAGTTCCTAAAGCCAATTGTATCGCATTCGCAATGCCAGCGTGTTCTTTGTGCGTCCTAGATCACTCAGAGCTTCATTATGAATGCGCTCTAGTTTCTTAAGCTGACTTTGACTGTGAGCAGCTCAGTTCATATTAAACTACTCAGAGAATTAGAAATATAGTATTATTCTTCTTCAGCGTTTCGAGCCATTGAGTTTCTATGCTGCAGATACAATCCGTCTCCATTCGTCTCACTGGTTGACCTTCTCTTGCCAGTCGTTGATTCCAAGTGCTTGTAGGTCTGTATATATATTATATCTCCACCGTCTTCTTGGTCTACCTCGGGGTCTACGGTCATTTATTTCTTGAGTGTAAGCGAGTTATGTTTCCCTATTATCTTCCATTCTGTCTATATGCCCCAGCCATTGTAGTCTATTAGCCTTCATGATACCAGTGATTAGCGGGGACTTAAACATATCATACATGTCTTTGTTACTTCTTCTTTTCCACTCTCCACTTTGTGTATCCCTAATGGGTCTAAAGATGCGTCTCAAAACTTTAGATATACAGTATGAACAACATTTTTCTGCTTCATGTCCATTGCTGTCGTAATCTTCAGTGCACCAAGTCTTAGATCGCATAACAATTCCTACTTCGTGTTCTTTGAGCGTATTCCTTGAAACTTCTGTCGAAGATGATTCCAAGGTACCTTAGCTACACTCTCTGTGAACATTTCTGCAGTTAATTGTGATATCAGGGATGTTAGACTTCCATGTCAACAATACCTTTGCCCTGGGAGCACCAACACAGACGCCCTAACTTGGAATGATGACTCAATGATGTTTATGATATTATTATTATTATTATTATTATTATTATTATTATATTATTATTATTATTATTATTATTATTATTATTATTATTATTATTATATAGCAATCACTTCCTTATTAATTCAGCAATGCAATATGTGGGAGATAATTGTTTAAACAATCAAAGCTTAAAGAAAACCTTTCTATTGATTGTGAATACGACACTTAATACATAAAGAAAACATAATGACACGTGTACATAAATATCATGGAAATCAAAGATAATTGCGCCAGAAAATAATTGCCCGCAGTCTCAGATTCTAGAGCGAGTTAAGTGACAACAGCAGAGCCCTCCAAGGTGCAGATTAATGTGACCTCGTGAACGGGGAGGAATCAACTAGAGGCAGTGTATAAGAAGTAATCAGAGGTGATGGAGTGACGTATACTGGACAGAAAATGAGAATTTGGTCGATCTGAAAATTTGATTTAAAAACACATTAATTGTTGAAAAATTCACTTCTCCCAGAATTTGTCTGTGGAGAGTTCACAATATTTTCGATTACACACATTTGTGATTTCTAATTATTAATTATGTTTTGTTTTTTAATCCATGCATTGTTTCGCTCTTGTGATGTTTGACACGGCGTTATATAGAGTACGAGGTTTTACACATTGTTTGCCTGGTCCACGATTAAAGTGACAACAAGGTGACCACAGGTGGACTGGATGATGTGTGTGTTTATTGTGTAATAATACGAATAAATGCATTGTCCTCAAGCAGTTTCCTGATATAAGCCTGTGAAATAATAATGCCATCAAATTCGGTAGATCTGAGAGCAAAGAGAAATAGGCGGCCAATCTCTCCCTCACTTTGGCAAGCAACGATCCCAGGCGTCGAAACCGCATCCGCCTGCTCATAACATGTCCGGAGCAGCTTGCCAGCCAGCCAGTCTTATGTTTGCACGTGCAGTGACATTATTGGAGCTTAAGATGTGGCCTTTACTGGCGGAACAAAGACAAGCACTGTGATCTACATGCGCTCTATTTGGGGACACACTAAATGTAGATATTAACAAGCTCAAGTTGACTGCTGACTTCTTTGCATTCATTCAATGTAGATATTAACAAGCTCAAGTTGACTGCTGACTTCTTTGCATTCATTCATAGGTACATCTGAAGGTCAATGTAGAGAAAAAAAAATAAAAATGTCTGCAGCGATGTAAAAAAAAGAGGGGTAACAAATAGACATGCTGAAAAACAAAGAATACAGGAGGCAAGAGGAGCTTTCCTAGAAGTAGGGAATGTGTGAAAGTCAAAGAAAATTAAGATTTAGCACCAGACTTAGAATTGTTATTGGATACCTACACTAGAGGAATTAGACATTAGACATCTACATTGGAGAAATTAGACATTGGACACCTGCACTGGAGGAATTAGACATTGGACACCTGCACAAGAGGAATTAAACATTGGACACCTGCACTGGAGGAATTAGACATTGGACACATACACTGGGGGAATTATACATTGGACACTTATACTGAAGGAATTAAACATTGGCCTCTTATACTGGAGGAAGTAGACAGTGGGCACCTACACTGGAGGAATTAGACATTGGACACCTGGACTAGAGAAATTAGACATTGGCCACTTATATTGGAGGAATTAGACATTGGGCCTCTTATATTGGGCGAATTAGACATTGGACACTCATAATGGAGAAATTAGACATTGGATACTTATATTGGAGAAATTAGACAATGGACACTTATATTGGAGACATTAGACACTGGACACTTATATTATAGAAATTAGGAATTGGACACTTATTTTGGAGGAATTAGACATTGGAATAGAAGAAAAAAGCAGCGGCTGCAGCAGGATATAACGATATGAATTGGAAATAAATAGTTATATTAAGCTCCTGCGAGAAGAAACGTACTAAACACAAACACATTGCACATACCTTATAAGGAGATCCATCGTATACCGGAATACAGGTGAAAATCCAAAATCAGAAGTAATCAATAAATATATAAAATGAATAATAAAATAAAATACACACAAAAGCGTACAATACGACACACAGGACGGCCGACGTTTCGATTCTCAGAATCTTTGTCAAGGACAGGACAACACAGATAGATAAACAACGAAATACAACAAAACAAAAAGCAAAAAGCACCACTACACTGTTTCCATGTGGGAGCAGAAAAAGGCGGCTTTGCCAGTTGCAAAGGCACTCTTTGGCTGCAGAGTTTAGGTATAGTAGGTTGCCAGGTAGGATTTAGGTCGCCAAAAATAGTCTAGATATGAAAATATAGGGGTGTGGAGACAGTTAGGTATGAATATATAATGGGGGAGGGGAGGGGTGGCGGTGGGGGAACAACATAGTGATAGACAGTGTAGACAGTTGGAGAAGATGGCACAGTTATACAGTGGCGTCCACAACAGTATTGATACATGCTGGATGGACGCATCCCAGAGAGTTGATTAATTGGATTTCAATTCTGAGCCTGATGGAGCTGTTAAAAAAACAGGGTCTCAAAGCAGGGACACATACATCGTCGACTCCATTATGGTTGGAGGAATTAAAATGGTTGGAAACAGGTTTGACAGCGCCCTGAGTAATGTCTCTGATGTGTTCTCTAAAACTGTCAGCAAGGTGTTTGCCAATTTGGCCAATGTATTTCATGTCACATCGTTTGCAGATAATGACATAAATCAGATGGTCTCTGAGGCTCTGGATTCGGCGGAGAATTACCCTAGGACCATTTGAGAATACCTCCCGAGTGGTTGGATCGGATTTCAGGATAGACCAGTATCGGAGGAAAATGTGCTTGATGGCATAGGCATGGGGATGGAAGGTGAGGATAAGCTTAGGTTCAATGTTAGGAGGTCGTGTTTGTTTGACAACGGACATTTCCCGCGAGATTTGGGTTATGCGACAGAAAGCTGTGGACAAGACGTTCTCTGGTTAGGACCGTCTGCGGAGAAAGTCAAGCATTTCATGGCTTTCTCGAGGAAGTCATCATCATCCTGACAGATACGAAGAAGAAGGAGTAGCTGGGAGTATGGGATGGAATCTTTGCAGCTTTTGGGTGGGATGAGCTGTACAGGAGGAAACCGTGAGCATCCGTAGGTTTGTAGTACACGGAAGTAGTGAGGCCTGTAGGGTTTAATTTGACAGTGGTGTCAAGGAAATTGACAGATGTGGTGGAAATTTATGTGGTGAATTTGATCGATGGATGGAAGTTCTGGACATAATTAATGAAGCGGTTCAGTTCCGCCTCTGTCATGTCAGTGAGACCGATGCCGTCATCGATGTAGCGTCGGTAAAAAGAAGGGAGAAGACCATCATAGCTGAGTTCAATCTGGTGTTCCAAATGTTCCATAAACAGACATGCGTAGCTGGGTCCCATTTTTGTGCCCATGACGACACCGCTGATGTGTTCAAAGTAGTGGCCATTGAACTCTAAAGAGTTATTAGTGAGGACCAATTCAGCAAGTCTCACCAGTGTGCGAGTAGGGGTGGTTTGATCTGTCCGTTGATCCAGAAAGAATTGTAGCGCTATGTGGCCATCAGCATGAGGAATCGAGGTATAAAGGGAACATACATCCAATAGGAATAGTCTGTATGGGTTCCCAGGAGTCAGTTGGAGAGAGTTGAATGAAAGTAACGCATGCGTTGTATCCTTGATGTATGACGGGAGATTCCCAACTAGAGGTTGGAAAATCCTGTCAAGAAACGCTGAGATCAGTTCAGTCGGACATAAGCAGGCCGAAACTATCGGATGTCCAGGATTTTTGAGTTTATGTATTTTGGGCAGCATGTAGAGGGTGGGTTTGCCCAGGTAAGAGTCATGGATGTGAAGTGAACAGGCACTGGGTGGTAAGGTATCTTCACGTATGAGCTGTTTGATGGCATTGTGAGTCTGCCGGTTATAAGAAAGAGTGGGGTCTTCGGCGCAGGGGGAATAATTATCAGGTTTATTAAGTTGGGACATGACTGCCTCGAAATATAGATCTTTTCGCCAAACAACTGCCAAATCATCCATCAGCTATGATGGTCTTCTCCCTTCTTTTTACCTACGCTACATCGATGACGGCATCGGTCTCACTGACATGACAGAGGCGGAACTGAACCGCTTCATTAATTATGTCCAGAACTTCCATCCATCGATTAAATGCACCACATAAATTTCCACCACCTCTGTCAATTTCCTTGACACCACTGTCAAATTAAACCCTACAGGCCTCACGACCTCCGTGTACTACAAACCTACGGATGCTCACGGTTTCCTCCTGTACAGCTCATCAAACCCCAAAAGCTGCAAAGATTCCACCCCATACCCTTAGCTACTCCGCCTTCGTCTTATCTGTCAGGATGATGATGACTTCCTCGAGAGAGCCCATGAAATGCTTGACTTTTTCCGCAGACGGTCCTACCTAGAGAACGTCTTGTCCACAGCTTTCTGTCGCATAACCCAAATCTCGCGGGAAATGTCCCTGGTCAAACAAACACGACCTCCTAACATTGAACCTAAGCTTATCCTCACCTTCCATCCCCATGCCTATGCCATCAAGCACATTTTCCTCCGACACTGGTCTATCCTGGAATCCGATCCAACCACTCGGGAGGTATTCTCAATTGGCCCTAGGGTAATTTTCCGCCGAAACCAGAGCCTCAGAGACCACCTTGTGCATAGTCGCCTCCCCACGGTCACCTCATCTGTGGGCACATTCCACTGCCACTGTAAGAACTGTCTGACATGTCCATACGTTGTTCAGACACCGGCGATTACATTCCCCCTAGGCACCTTCTCCTTGAAGGATTCTTTTACTTATACATTCCGCAATTTGATATATGTCATTATCTGCAAACGATGTGACATGAAATACATTGGCCAAATTGGCAGACTCCTTGCTGACCGTTTTAGAGAACACCTCAGAGACATTACTCAGGGCGCTGACAAACCTGTCCCCAACCATTTTAATTCCTCCAACCATAATGGAGTCGACGATGTATGTGTCACTGCTTTGAAACGCTGTTTTTCCAACAGCTCCATCAGGCTCAAAATTGAATGACAATTAATCAACTCTCTGAGATGCGTCCATCCAGCAGGTATCAATACTGTTGTGGACGCCACTGTATAACTGTGCCATCTTCTCCAACTGCCTACACTGTCTATCACTATTCTGCCCCCTCCCCCCCTATATATTCATACCTACCTGTCTCCACACCCCTATATTTTCATATCTAGACTATTTTTGGCGACCGAAATCCTATTTGGCAACCTACTATACCTAAACTCTGCAGTCAAAGAGTGCCTTTGCAACTGGCAAAGGCGCCTTTTTCTGCTGCCACATGGAAACAGTGTAGTGGTGCTTTTTGTTGTATTTCGTTGCTTATCTATCTGTGTTGTCCTGTCCTTGACAAAGATTCTGAGAATCGAAACATCGGCCGTCCTGTGTGTCGTATTGTACGCTTTTGTGTGTATTTTATTTTATTATTCATTTTATATATTTATTGATTACTTCAGATTTTGGATTTTCACCTGTATTCCGGTATACGATGGATCTCCTTATAAGGTATGTGCAATGTGTTTGTGTTTAGTACGTTTCTTCTCACAGGAGCTTAATATACCTATTTGTTTCCAATTCATAGACATTGGAAACTTATACTGGAGCAATTAGACATTGGACACTTATATTGGAGAAATTAGACACTGTACACTTATATTGGAGAAATTAGACACTCTACACTTATATTGGAGAAATTAGACACTGTACACTTATATTGGAGAAATTAGACACTGTACACTTATATTGGAGAAATTAGGCATTTGACATTTATGTTGGAGAAATTAGATATTGGACATTTATATTGGAGGAAATTGACTTTGGTCACTTATATTGGAGAAATTAGACTTTGGGCACTTATATTGGAGAAATTAGACGTTGGGCACTTATATTGGAGAAATTAGACGTTGGGCACTTATATTGGAGAAATTAGACGTTGGACACTTATACTCGAGAAATTAGACATTGGACACGTATATTGCAGAAAATAGACATTGTACACTTTTATTGGAGATATTAGACATTGGACACTTTTATTTGAGAAAATAGACATTGTACACTTATATTGGATAAATCAAACATTGGACACTTATACTGAAGAAATTAGACATTGGACACATATATTGGAAAAATTAGACATTGGCCATCTATATTGGAGGACATAGACTCCTACACTGGGTAATTAGACACTGGTTATCTTCACAGGAGGATTAGACATTGGTTATCTACACTGGAAAGATTAGACATTGAACACTTAAAATGAAGGAATTAGACATTGGACACTTATTTTGGAGGAATTAGACATTGGATAGCTAAATTGGAGGAATTTAGACATTGGACACCTACATCAGAGAAACTACTACTGCCAATATCAAATTTACCGTTCTTAGACAATCCAGCCGCCAAATGGAGGGACTGGAAATAAATAGCTATCTAGGCCTCATTCTAGCTTGCACTTTAACGGTTCTGGGAAGAAACAGAGCTTCAGATATTAAAGTCATGGCGTTCCACCGTCAGTAATGTAACTGCATATTTGAATTTAAATGTAAATGCCAGTACAGTTAGTACTGGCTAGTAGAAATTATTTCAAAATACATAAGGAAACAACACAACAAAATTCGGTGACGCTGATTACGCCCACCAATAGAAAAGAACGTATATCTTTTATAGGAATATAGGATCTGTAAAATATTTTTTACGGCGAGCTGCGCTTGTGGTAAACTCTTCCAAGGTGGCCAGAGGAATCAATTTAAAGCCACTCTGAAGATCTCACTATAGGCTTTTGGAATTCATCATAACATTTGGGATACTGCTGCCAAAGACCGAAATTCATGGCGCACATTATTACGCAAGGGTGCAGTCACTTGTGAAGCAATTAGGACTGCAAGAGCTGTGACAAAAAGATTGCACAGAAAAACCACTTGAGATCCTCCACTCGGAATGTCAGAATTCTTTGCCCACATTGTCAAAGAACAGTTCAAGCCAAAGTAGGCCCTATCGGTGATCTTAGAACTCACGGCTGCAGACTTTCAACACCACTTAATGAAATGAATGGTCATCATCATTCTTGATGGACAAACACCATCTATAAAAACAGTAGGCTCTTGACAGACAACGAGATTTGCAGTGTACTGTTTACTACTCATAACCAGCGGTTGTTGAGACTGACAAAGGCGGTTACGATAGATGTGTATAAACCATAATTATACAAACAAAAGGACATGATAGATTTCTTTTTCAGGAATGAGTTAACACTGACAATAAAGCACGTGACCTTGAATTGTATATTTTAGCTAAAGGAATTCATTATGTTGCTATGATAATGACATCGCTGTTCGTAGAGGAAGCCAAGAATAGTAATACCTATCATACACGTCGTCAGAGGCGACTAAGAAGTACTCTGCATAAGACAGGCTATTATATCATGTAAACATATTTAGCTGTAAAATCAATCCAACCATGAACAAGTCACATAAAGAAATCAGAATAATTCAGCCAACCAAGAGGGCATGAAGCTCTTCTAGAAGAGATATGACGCGATGATCAGAAAGCTGCAACGAGTGGGGATCACTGATTAACTTTCTTTCAACTAGGAGACTCCAGAATTGGCACCGGGAATGCTAAAACTATGTATGAATTAGTCTAATCGGCTTGTGCATGTATATGTCAATATATCTATCTCTTCAATCTGTGTCGCAATTGTAAATATGTGTGCGGTTCTATCTACTGAAGTGAGATGTCATCAAGGGACATTGGGTTGTCATTTGCCGGTTTCTTTCTCTTCTTCTTCATTCCCCTTCAAACGTCATTATTAATATCATCCATTCATCATGTGCCATGCCGATAAGCGTGGGTGGTCATGTTCTGCCATATCACTTGATCATCAGAGTCGTGGATCAGCTCCTTGTTTCTGTCTCGACCATGCCACGTGGCCAAGCCATCCAGGTATTTACTTCTCGGTCTTCCCCTTCCCTCCAATCTTGCCAGTTGTCACCAAGTTCTCCAAGTCATTTCTTCTCATAACATGCCCAACAATTTTTGACTGTCTACGTCTAATGACTCTAATCAGTTTACGATCTTCATTTGTTTCTTGAAGGACTTGTTCACTGGTGTCTCTGTCTGTCCATGGTATTCCCTGCACCCCTCTCAGAAACCACATCTCCACAGCCATCAGCTATTTTTCGCCCTGACTGCTCATTGTACAGGTTCTATGTAGCACTTCAACACCCTTTTTCTTGTTATGAATATTATATGAATTATGAATACATGAAGGTTTAATATCATCATCTATGTCGTTCCCTATGCGTTTTCACATGAGTGTTTAGTTTATCTTGCATCTCATTTCGGCTGTCACAGGAAGTCAGCATCATCGGCGAGTTACACATCCACAAGTTGCCTTGTCATAATCAATTGGCTTCAATTTCTGATGGTAGTTATGGTGTCTTAATAATCCCGTCTTTTGTCAGTAAGAATAATAATGGTGAGAACCGACATCCTTGCCGCACTCCTATTTTTATTTCAAATGCATCTGTTATTTTTTCCCCCACATGTTAAAGTTAGTGTCATATCATTTACAGGAAGTCGCAGTCAAACCCAGCATTTATTTTTAAGCTGTTTGTGATTTCCTGGCAAGTTTACGTTCATATGTTGCGGTTATTATGTTAATGGTTTTCTGTGGGATCTATCGCCATACTGGTCAATGCAGGATCTATTTGATCGAAAGCGTATTTAATCATCTCTTAGTTGTTTTAAGTAACATCTATTAATCTCTCCACAAAAACCCTGCTTAATATTTTCACGAGAACTGACAATAATATTGATCCCCTTTCTTATTTACATCCCCTGGGCAAGGTGGAGTACCCGTTTAGCCCCCCGATCATGGTTACGTGAAGCCATGGGTGCAGATGGTGGATGAAGATTGAAGAGCAGCCAACAGATAGTTGTAGGTTATGGTCTCCAATTTCACGATGGTAGGCAGAGGATCACATTTTTTTTTTTTGGGGGGGGGGGGGTGGGAAGACAATGGCTACGGTCATCGACCAGTATGGTCACTGCTAGGAAGGAAAGCAATGGCAAACTACCTTCTTTACAAATGCCAAGAATGTCAAGTACTGCAGTCTTATCGATAATCAGAGAAACGGCGTAAATGGGTGCTCCATAGGAGCAGCCTTGCCCGGTAGGGGTAGTCATGTGCACCAGGTTACTCCAGACCGTCAGCAGGCGACTGAGTGCAAAAGAATGTCAACATTGAAAGTAGGAACTTGGAGTGGTGATGGAAAATTTGATAACATTAAGAGTGAAATGAGAAGATTAAATTAGGTATATTGTTAGGTATATGTGAAACCTCAGATGGACAAGAATGGGCATTATAACATCTGACGAATATAGAATAATCTATTCTGGTGGAGAGAAACAACAGCGAGGAGTAGCAATTATAATGGATACAGAGAGAGCAAAATCGATCACAAGATATTGAACAGTATCAGACAGAGTGTTACTAGTGAAGTTGAGTGGAAGACCTTTTGATGTCAACGTCATACAAGTTTATGCATCAACAGTAGACAGTAGTGATGACAGCATTGATGAATTTTATAGTGATTTAGAGAAAGCCTTCCATAAATGCAAGAATTCTGAAGTAAATATCATAATGGGTGACTTGAATGCCAAAGTTTGAAATGAACAGGACGGATGCATAGTAGGCAAGTATGGACTAGGGAAACAGAATGAAAGAGGTTGCAGACTTGTACAGTGGGCAAAATAATATGATTTGATTATTGGAACACCTGGTATCAACAGCACCCAAGGAGATTATGGACATGGAGGAGTCCTGATCATAAGATCAGAAATCATATTGATTACATTCTCATCAACAGAATGGTTCGAAATGCCTTAAAAGTCGCAAAAAATATACCAAGCGCTGGATGCTACAGCGACCATAGAGTAATCTTCAGCAATTTATATATACAATTAAAGAAAGTCAAATATTCACCAAGAAACACACAATTTGATCTACAGGCATCGAAGAGTGAGGAAATAACAGATAATTTCAACGTAGAGGTAAAGAACAGATTCGATTCATTGTCCGATATGGACGTCAGTGACCAAAGGGTAACTTCAACTTCACATCTGGAAAACATGATTGAATGTTCATTTCAAAGACCTACCTGTCATAGGTTGCAGCTGATGCAGGTAATATGTGGAAGGGTATATATTGGTTGATCTCTTGCCCCAACTTGTGAATCCTGTCTTGCTCCAGCTTGGCCTTTTACCCCACATGTCCATATCACGCCAGTTGCGGATACGTCTAAAAGTTCTTTTCCCCCAGAGTGGCAGCTCATCAAGTCTTCTAACATCTGGCACCTCACTGCTTCTCTTCCCCCAAACGGCCATCTCTTTCCACTTTTTGTTCGTATTTATTACATCCTCTTTACGCCCTATAGTGACATTATTCGGAGAGCCTGCATTGTCGGTTTCTCCAGTGCTCCACAAGGACATGTATTTCCTTTCTTTCTCAACTTCAGAAACTGGATCTCGTTTTCCCCAAGCACTTAAAGACTTCCACTTTTTCCCCAGACTCGCTCGTTCTCTCTTTCTCCACAAGGTCATATCTATATCATTTCTATTCACATTCCAATTACGTTTTCCCCATACAGTCATTTCTTTCCATTTCTTCATATTATCTATATCGTCCCTTTTTCCCCATACAGACATTTCTTTCCATTTCTTTGTACTATCTATATCGTCCATCTTTCCCAACTCAAACGATCTCTTTCCACTTATTTATATTATCTATATCGTCCTCTTTCCCCATACAGACATTTCTTTCCATTTCTTTATATTCTCTATATTGGTCCTCTTCCCCCACACAGGCATCTCTTTCCATTTCTTCATATTATCTATATCGTCCCTTTTTCCCCATACAGACATTTCTTTCCATTTCTTCATATTATCTATATCGTCCCTCTTTCCCCATACAGACATTTCTTTCCATTTCTTCATATTATCTATATCGTCCCTCTTTCCCCATACAGACATTTCTTTCCATTTCTTTATATTCTCTATATTGTTCCTCTTCCCCCACACAGGCATCTCTTTCCATTTCTTCATATTCTCTATATCGTCCCTTTTTCCCCATACAGACATCTCTTTCCATTTCTTCATATTATCTATATCGTCCCTCTTTCCCCATACAGACATCTCTTTCCATTTCTTGATATTATCTATATCGTCCCTCTTTCCCCATACAGACATTTCTTTCCATTTCTTCATATTCTCTACATCGTCCCCTTTTTCCCCATACAGACATTTCTTTCCATTTCTTCATATTATCTATATAGTCCCTCTTTCCCCATACAGGCATTTCTTTCCATTTCTTTGTATTATCTATATCGTCCCTCTTTCCCCATACAGACATTTCTTTCCATTTCTTTGTATTATATATATCGCCCCTGTTTCCCCAGACAGACATTTCTTTCCATTTTTTGGTGTTGTCATGGCCATCTCGTTTTCCCCATACAGATATGTCTTTCCATCTCTTGTCAGTAATACCGTCGAAGGTGTTTTGTATGTTTCTTTTGCCCCATGAACTGAAATGAGTCCACTTTTTCTCGTCGCCTATGTTAATAGGTATGTTGTCCATTTCATTTGTCAAGCCACTGCCGTCTTGAAAGCGTTTACCCCAGGAAGATAAATCTGTAGACCTGGTATTTCGGTATGCCCAGATATTTTCACTTGGTATTCCTTGTAGCTGCAAGCCCGTTGTTGTACGTGCACTACCTAAGGGAAGATTATGCTGTAAAAGGGAGCCTTCAAACTGAAAGATATCCGTGGCATTGCCTAAAGCTTTAATCCCTTTTCTTGCAGAGGCACGCAGCAGCTCCTCTGATGCGTGGCGGCCATTTACATCGTACAAAGTGGGCGAAAACTGCCCCGTTGATACAAGCGCAGATTTTGTTAAAGATACGAAAAGAATGTAGAACGCCAAACAGGATGCTCTTGCAAGAAATCGAATGTCCATATTGCAGTCGTGTTTCTAGGAGTGCAACGGTCTTGTTTTGTATCTGAAACATAGAGCACAATAGAACATCCTTGAGTATTTGATAGCGTTGACCGGATCAGTTAAGTATTGCTAATTCACTGGACGAAGATGATTTATATCTGAACAAACATGAAACGTACCTACTCACATATTACGATTCAGTCCTATCTAAAAGTTCATACATTATTTATTGTGTGCAATTAACATATAATTACTCTGCCGCATATATATATATATATATATATATATATATATATATATATATATATTATATATATATATATATATATATATATATATATATATATATATCATCTCATCTCATCATGTTCCTATTATCTTGTACCTTGCTGTGTCGAGGTGTCATTTTTTTTGGTATTTTTCTGTCATTGTCCAGGTTTGGCATTGATAGCATAGAGTTGGTAGGAAGATTGTATTGTAAAGTGCTTTATTAGTAGTTATTGATACATATTTGTTCTTTAGTATTGGTGCCATTTGTCCAATGAGTTGGTTTGCCTTATTGCATATATTTCCGATCTCGTCTTCTGATCTGCCATGTGCCTAGGTACTTGAAACTCTTTACTTGTTTCATGGGATGTTCGTTTAAGTGAATTATTGTTGTTTTTTCTTCTTTAGTTACAGTAATCACCGTTGTTTTGCTTGTGCTATTTGTCATATTATGTTCCCTACACATTTCATTCAGACTATTCATGTCGTCTTGTAATTCAGCTTCTGATTTTGCTATTAGTACTTGATTCTCCGCAAACAGGAGTTCTCTAATAGTTAGATATGCAGATGGTTCTTCTTCTGTTTTCTCGTCATGCGGTATTCATGCGGTCTCTGTTTAGCTGGTTTCTTTACATATGTTGTCTATATATCTTATGAACAAGAGAGTGGACAAGACACAACCTTATCGTACTCCAGATCTTATGGTGAATGGTTCTGAGTGTCCTCCAGCTCACCATACATTCACTGTTGTTATATAAGCTTCTATATAGGTTTGTTAGATGTGTACTCACTCCATTTTGTTTCAGGATTTCCCACAGCTTGTTTCTATCTACTCTATCAAATGCCTTTTCTTTGTCGACAAAGGCTAAGTAGAGTGTTTCATTGAATTCGATTGATTTTTTTTATAAGCTGTCTAAGTGCAAAAATGGCATCTGTGCATCCTTTGTTTTACCTAAATCCAAGCTGGGATTCCATAGTAGTTCGTAATCTTTTCTCAAGAATTTTACAAAATATTGTCCCAGTATGACTCAACAGTGAAATGCCTCTGTATTGTGTGCAGTCTTTTTGCTGCCTTTGTTTTTCTAAACTTATGTATATATCATCATCATCAAGTGCCGTGCCGGCTGGCGTAGGCGTTCATGGCTCTCCATAGATCTCGGTCTTTGGTTTTCTGGATCAACTCTGCTGCTGATATTCCTCCATGCCACCTTCTCAATCCATCCAGCATCACTTCTCTTGGTCTACCTCTGCCTCTCTTCCCCTCGATCTTTCCAGTTGTTACGATGTTCTCCAAAGCCTCTCTTCTCATCACATGACCGAAGAAAGATGTTTGTCTCCGTCTTATTGTTGTATATAATGTTCTAGTTTCGTTAGCCTGTTTCAGGCAGTCGTCGTTAGTTACTCTGGCAGTCCAAGGAATTCGCAACATTCGTCTCAGGAACCACATTCTCTGTTGCTTCTAATTTCTTCTTAATTTGTTCATTTACATTCCAAGATTCACTGCCATACAGCAAAACTGGTTCTACACAGCATTTCAGCACTCTCTTTCTTACATTCAGTGATAGTGACTTATTGCATAAGATACTCTTCATTTTCTGAAATGTGGCTTTTGCCTGCCCTATTCTGCTCCTAATCTCTGTTGTACATCTTCCATCTGATGTTATAAATGCCCCTAGGTATCTAAAATTATCAACTTGGTTAAGGATTTTCCCTTCTATTTCTATGTCACATTTTGGTGTCACCATTTTCTTTGATATTACCATTGTTACTGTTTTCTTGATATTCAAGGAGAGTCCTTTCCTTGCACTCTCTGTTACTACAACGTCTAATAATTGTTGTAGGTCTGTTGCATTATCCGCCACCAATACTGTGTCATCTGCATAGCGGGTTTTTT
>JACEFZ010012682.1:0-19825 GCA_014155875.1 Cepaea nemoralis
ATCAGCCTAGTCATGAAAGAAGGTGAAGAAGGTCGTCACTAAATATAGCTGCAGAAACAATTCTGCCTGGTGGTGTTTAGTGTGGTAGATGTGTGCTGCACACACTTAGTGTCTGTATATTTTAGAAGTAAGCTGTTTAACAGTAACATGTTCCACTTGATAGGGAATTCATTTTGACATTGTCTGCTTGAAAAAGAGCGAGCAGTTTGGATTAGAAATGCTATTTGTCTATGCTTCATTTTACGCTGTGCTTTTATTTGTTTAAAAGTAATTCAGAAATATAGAATGTTTAACAGTTTGTTAATATTTTGTTTTTATTGAAAGCGCTTTGGAAATCAAAGTGTGGCTAAATATTACATTCCTAAAGATGAAAAAGATTTCAGTTGTGAAATAAAATATCTTGTACTGGTTATTAGTAAATGCCTATTCGGTAACTAGATGTCTGAGTGTTTGTATTAATCCAGTAAATAAATCTGTAATTACACAGGGGAAAAAACAGATGGTTACGAAGCAATCATGATAAATTTCATTCCTTACTCCACGCAAAATCATAACTAAAATAAATAAATTTAGAGTAGGAACATGGAATGTTAGGACATGCTTGCTTGCGTTCGCTGGCTGTGAAGTCCTGCATCCTGTTGTCCAATATCAGTGTGATGTCATACTGGACTGAGGTATAGGACATTAAATGAGATAGGAAAATTGTACAATGGTCAAAGAGAGATGGATAGCATATGAGTAGTATATAGGTACAAAAGCACGCGAATTTGAGGATCTTATATAAATCAACCATTTATCGATCCTGATTCTCAAAGGGCGATAACTCTTTTTTCCCCAAAAAGTAGGCGTGGTCTAGTGACTCATCAGAGGTGGCGTGGTCTAGTGACTCATCAGAGGTGTTGTTGTGTGGTCAGAGGTGGTGGTAAAGTAATTATAGGTACGACATAAAAAATACGACATAAAACATCAATAAAGAAAACAAACGCCTCAAGTAAGTTATATAATAATTTTTAATAAAACATATATAGAAAAGAAGAAAAAAAAAAGAAGAAAAAAAAAAACAAAACATAGTCAAGTGACCTCTTAAATTATAGGTAAGGGTGTGCGATGACGTGCTCAAGTGGTGGTCAAGAGGTGGTCAAGAGGTGGTCAAGCGGTCAAGAGGTGGTCAAGTGACCCCTTAAATTGTATGGGATGGTACGTGTAGTGACGTGGTGATGATCAAGAGGTGGTCAAGTGGTGGTCAGGGTGTGGTCAAGTGGTGGTCAAGATGTGGTCAAGTGGACGAGTGACCACTTAAATTGTCGGGGAAAGTAGGTGTAGTGATATGGTGATGATTAAAGGGTGGTAAATTAGTGGTCAAGCAGTGGTTAAGCAGTGGTCAAGTGAGGAAAATTTTAGTGGAAAGTAGTTGTAATGATATGGTGATGATTAAAGGGTGGTAAATTAGTGCTCAAGCAGTGGTCAAGTGGTCGAGTGACCACTTAAATTGTCGGGGAAAGTAGTTGTAATGATATGTTGATGATTAAAGGGTGGTAAATAAGTGGTCAAGAGGTGGTCAAGCGGTGGTCAAGTGGTTAAATGACCCCTTAAATTGTTGGGGAGAATGCGTCTTGTGATGTGGTGATGATCAAGAGTTGGTCAAGTAGTGGTCAATTTGTGGTCAAGCGGTGGTCAAGCGGTGGTCAAGTGGTCAAATAACCCTAAAATTGTAGAGGAGAGTGTGTCTTGTGATGCAGTGATGATCAAGAGGTGGTCAAGTAGTGGTCAAGGAGTGGTCAAGGGGTGGTCAAGTGGTCAAGTTACCCCTTAAATTGATGGGGAGAGTACTGTAGTGACTCGATGATAACCAAGATGTGGTCAAGTGGTGGTCAAGTGGTGGTCAAGTGACCACATAAATTGCAGAGGAGAGTAGGTGTAGTGACATGGTGAGGATCAAGAGGTGGTCAAGTTGATATGTCTAGAGGTTGGGGTGTCTCAGTCATGAAGTATCAAACTGTCTGCTGTGGGAAGGATGGCGCTGATCAGGGCGAGTAGGTTCTAATACCTTTATCGCTATTGTCTACAATTGGCGTGGTTGTATAGTAATAATAGTAGAGTTGTTTCGTAGTAATATTAGTCATCATCATCAAGGGTCATGTTAGGTGGTATTTGTAATGGTAGTAGTAGTAGTAGTAGTAGCAATACCAACAATAGTACTAATTATCATCATCATCACGTGTCTTACCAACGAACGTATCACCCACACATTGCGATCTCCAACACCATTGAACAATTCCGGGGTTGACTCACACTACAGAAATCCCCAATTAACGGCATTACCTTCATGTAATGGTGGTACTCATAGTACCAATAGCACCAGTAGTAATAGTCACCAACATCAGCAAGAGACTTATTGCCTGACATTGGTCAGTATGACACTCCATAAACTATGATCTCCAACACCTTGTTTCACTAAGTATTTGTATATCGTATGTAGTATAAAGATAGTTTGTGTTGTATGCCATGTAAGGTGTTACTGAAATATCTGTATTTTGTAGTTCTAAGAGGTGATGACGCCATAACCCACCACTCTATCATCTTATTGATAGTGTCTCCAGTGCCGCGAAAAAGGCTCATTGTGAGATATCGATCATTTCTCAAAGCGACAGCATCCGGGGTGCATGCCCATTATGAGCAAACAACGATACGACACTTAAAAGGTAACTACAAGGAAAATGGTGTCGAATATAGTGTAACATACAAAACTTATGAGGTCATCGGTTGTCCATTCCATCACGGTCGACAAATAGGTGCTCACTAACTTCACAATATGCTCACTCAAATAAACATATAGGATAATAAGGCACCGACCCAATCAAGGAAAACGGACAAAAACAAGGGGGAAATGACATAAGCGTCAAAATATAACACATACAAAGACAGATACAACAGTGACTAAAAAAATAATAAAAATGACACGACACAATAACACACAAACACACACACACACACACACACACACACACACACACACACACACACACACACACACACACACACACACACACACACACACACACACACACACACACACACACACACACACAAACACAAACACACACACACAATGAAAACTGAAACAACCAATGAAAAATCGCTGACACGAACACTAGAAGCTGACACAAACACTAAACAACGTACCTAAAGAAAAGCTAAACTTTGTTAACCAAAATGTGAAAGTAGGAAAATGTGATACCCAAATGTAAAACAAATAACAAGAGAGGAATAGCTCGTTCCAACTTATAAAAAGTAGGAAAATATGTCAACCAAATGGGAAAAAGTTAGACCAAATACAAAAATATCTAACTCAAACTAATGAAAAGTAGGGAAACTTTGTTCACCAAAGGAGGGGAAAAACCTAGGTCAAGTAGGAAAATCTGTTACCCAAAAGTGAAAAATGTCGGCCAAATACAGACATAGTTCGGCCACACGTATGCAAACAAGGAAAGGTTGTTAGCCAGATAGGAAAAGTATTAACCAAGTAAGAAAATGTGATAGCCAAGGGTGAAAAAATATCAGCCAAAGAGAGAAATATCTCATCCAAACTTATAAAAAGAAGGAAAGTTCTCAACCAAATGAGAAAAAGTTAGACCAAATATAGTAACATCTCAACCAAACTTATGAAAACTAGGAAACTTTGTTAGCCAAAGCGAAAAAACCTAGGTCAAGTAGGAAAATCTGTTAGCCAAATGTAAAAAATGTCGGCCAAATACAGAAGTACATCGTCCGCACTTATTAAAATTAGGAAAAAATTTGTTAGCCATATAGTAAAAATATTGCCCAAGTAGGAAAATTTGATAGCCAAATGTAAAAAAAAAATATCACCCAAAGAGAGGAATATCTCGGCCAGACTTATAAAAAGTAGGAGAACTATGTGCCAAATGGGAAAAAGTTAGGCCAAATACAGAAATATCTCAACCAAACATATAAAAAAAATAGGAAAATTGATAACCAAACGGGAAATATATTGACCAACTAGGGAAATGTGTTACTCAAAGAGGAAAAATAATGACCAAGTAACGAAATACATCGCTCAAACTTATGAAAACTAGGAAACTTTGTTAGCCTAATGGAAGAAACCTTGGTCAAGTACGAAAAATCTGTTAGCCAAATGTGAAAAATGTCGGCCAAATGCAGAAATAGTTCGGCCACACGTATGCAAACAAGGAAAGGTTGTTAGCCAGATAGGAAAAGTATTAACCAAGTAAGAAAATGTGATAGCCAAAGGTGAAAAAATATCAGCCAAAGAGAGAAAGATCTCATCCAAACTTATAAAAAGAAGGAAAATTCTCAACCAAATGAGAAAAAGTTAGACCAAATATAGTAACATCTCAACTAAACTTATGAAAACTAGGAAACTTTGTTAGCCAACGAGAATAAAAACCTAGGTCAAGTAGGAAAATCTGTTAGCCAAATGTAAAAAATGTCGGCCAAATACAGAAATACCTCGTCCGCACTTATTAAAATTAGGAAAAAATTGTTAGCCAAATAGTAAAAATATTGCCCAAGTAGGAACATTTGATAGCCAAATGTAAAAAAATATCACACAAAGAGAGGAATATCTTGGCCAGAGTTATAAAAAGTAGGAGACCTATTTGCCAAATGGGAAAAAGTTAGGCCAAATACAGAAATATCTCAATCAAACATATAAAAAAATAGGAAAATTGATAACCAAAAGGGAAATATATTGACCAACTAGGGAAATGTGTTACTCAAAGAGGAAAAATAATGACCAAGTAACGAAATACATCGCTCAAACTTATGAAAACTAGGAAACTTTCTTAGCCAAATGGAAGAAACCTTGGTCAAGTACGAAAATCTGTTAGCCAAATGTGAAAAATGTCGGCCAAATGCAGAAATAGTTCGGCCACACGTATGCAAACAAGGAAAGGTTGTTAGCCAGATAGGAAAAGTATTAACCAAGTAAGAAAATGTGATAGCCAAAGGTGAAAAAATATCAGACAAAGAGAGAATATCTCATCCAAACTTATAAAAGAAGGAAAATTCTCAACCAAATGAGAAAAAGTTAGACCAAATATAGTAACATCTCAACCAAACTTATGAAAACTAGGAAACTTTGTTAGCCAACGAGAATAAAAACCTAGGTCAAGTAGGAAAATCTGTTAGCCAAATGTAAAAAATGTCGGCCAAATACAGAAATACCTCGTCCGCACTTATTAAAATTAGGAAAAAATTGTTAGCCAAATAGTAAAAATATTGCCCAAGTAGGAAAATTTGATAGCCAAATGTAAAAAAATATCACCCAAAGAGAGGAATATCTCGGCCAGAGTTATAAAAAGTAGGAGAACTATTGCCAAATGGGAAAATGTTAGGCCAAATACAGAAATATCTCAATCAAACATATAAAAAAATAGGAAAATTGATAACCAAACGGGAAATATATTGACCAACTAGGGACATGTGTTACTCAAAGAGGAAAAATAATGACCAAGTAACGAAATACATCGCTCAAACTTATGAAAACTAGGAAACTTTGTTAGCCAAAGTGAAAAAAAAACACCTTGTTCAAGTAGGAATATCTGTTAGCCAAATTTGAAAAATGTCGGACAAATGCAGAAATAGTTCGGTCACACATAGGCAAACTAGGAAAAGTTGTTAGCCAGATAGGAAAAGTATTGGCCAAGTAGGAAAATTTGAAAGCCAAATGTGAAAAAATATCACCCAAAGAGAGAAATATCTCGTCCAGACTTATAAAAAGTTGGAAAATTTGTCAACCAAATGGGGTAAAGTTAGACCAAATACAGAAACATCTTAACCACATTTATAAAAAACGAGGGGAAAATATCGACCAAATACAGAAATAACTCAACCCAATTTATAAATATGGCAACCAAACTTATGAAACGTAGGCAGATGTGTTAACCAAAAGGGGAAAATATGGTACACGTAACGAAATATCTCATCCAAACTTATAAAAAGTAGGAAAATATGTCAACCAAACGCGAACAATGTCGGCCAAATACAGAAATTTATCAACCAAACTCATGAAAAGTAGGAACAACTTGTTACCCAAATAGGAAAAATATTGGTCAAGTAAAGAAATAGCGTGGTCAAACCTATAAAAACGTACCAACATTTGTTAACACAACTTGGCCACTTGTTCTTACAAACTTGCTCGCTGGCTCAAACAATATGTCCACTTGCTATTACAATCGGTCGACCTATCCTATCAACTCACACACTTACCATAACAACTGTCCCTTTTCCCCAACAACGTGTCCACCGACTCTCTCATATTATCGACTCGCCCTATCAACTTACCCACTGACTCTTAACAACTTCCCCACATGGGCTCACAAAATTTCCACTTGTTATTACAACTTGTCGACAGCCTCGCCCAAATTACCACTTACTCTTACAAACTGTCCCCAACTGCGCGCACAAAAGGTGCCCTACTTGTGATTTCACGGCCTCCTCACCCCATAGATAAGTAGCCCTTATAAAATACAAATGTATCCCGCAAGTCATACAGAAGTGTCCCCCATATTGTCATTTAAAAAAAAAATATTTGTGTGCGAAGGTAAGTTCATGTCTTTGACAGTTCATATTTTGTAAATTCATTTCTTCAGCATAAGATTTGTGTAAGTTCACGCCCTCATCATAAATTTTGTTGTGTAAGTTCATGTCTTCGACAGTTCATGTTTTGCTAAGGCCTAGTTTTAGTGAAAATGCAGAAGTCTATTGGCTAGAATTTCAACCTGGGTGGTCAATTACTAACACTGCCTGTGGACAGCTATGCTTACCCATGCGCTAAAGTTGAGAAAATGAACTTCCGTTGAATGGAAGCTACTGCAGACTTTAATTATTAAACCCCTCTGGAAGAAGTAGCGGCAGCTTAACCAGGAAAAGATCGAATTAGTTATCCCCCCTTAGTCTGGAAATTATGAAAATATATGCTCCCACAAGCGATATTACTCATGACGTCATATAAACAAAAATATAAAGGATAACAATTGTGGCGCTGCCAAATTTTTTCCTAATTTTAATAAGTGCGGACGTTGTATTTCTGTATTTGGCCGACATTTTTTTACATTTGGCTAACAGATTTTCCTACTTGGCCTAGGTTTTTATTCTCGTTGGCTAACAAAGTTTCCTAGTTTTCATAAGTTTGGTTGAGATGTTACTATATTTGGTCTAACTTTTTCTCATTTGGTTGAGAATTTTCCTTCTTTTTATGAGTTTGGATGAGATATTTCTCTCTTTGGCTGATATTTTTTCACCTTTGGCTATCACATTTTCTTACTTAGTTAATACTTTTCCTATCTGGCTAACAACCTTTCCTTGTTTGCATATGTGTGGCCGAACTATTTCTGCATTTGGCCGACATTTTTCACATTTGGTTAACAGATTTTTCGTACTTGACCAAGGTTTCTTCCATTTGGCTTACAAAGTTTCGTAGTTTTCATAAGTTTGAGCGATGTCTTTCGTTACATGGTCATTATTTTTCCTCTTTGAGTAACACATTTCCCTAGTTGGTCAATATATTTCCCGTTTGGTTATCAATTTTCGTATTTTTTATATGTTTGGTTGAAATATTTCTGTATTTGGCCTAACTTTTTCCCATTTGGCACATAGTTCTCCTACTTTTATAAGTCTGGCCGAGATATTCCTCTCTTTGGGTGATATTTATTTTTACATTTGGCTATCAAATTTTCCTACTTGGGCAATATTTTTACTATTTGACTAACACATTTTTCCTAATTTTAATAAGTGCGGACGAGGTATTCTGTATTTGGCCGACATTTTTTTACATTTGGCTAACAGATTTTTCCTACTTGACCTAGGTTTTTTCGCTTTGGCTAACAAAGTTTCCTACTTTTCATAAGTTTGGTTGAGATGTTACTATACTCGGTCTAACTTTTTCTCATTTGGTTGAGAATTTTCCTTCTTTTTATAAGTTGGAACGAGATATTCCTCTCTTTGGATTATATTTTTTCACTTATGGCTCTCAAATTTCCCTACTTGGGCAATATTTTATCCTGTTCGACTAACAAATTTTCCTAGTTTGCATACGTGTGGACGAACTATTTCTGTATTTGGCCGACATTTTTCACTTTTGGGTAACAGATTTTCCTACTTGACCTAGGTTTTTCCCCTCCTTTGGTTAACAAAGTTTCCCTACTTTTCATTAGTTTGAGTTAGATATTTTTGTATTTGGTCTAACTTTTTCCCATTTGGTTGACATATTTTCCTACTTTTTATAAGTTGGGACGAGCTATTCCTCTCTTGTTATTTGTTTTACATTTGGGTATCACATTTTCCTACTTTCACATTTTGGTTAACAAAGTTTAGCTTTTCTTTAGGTACGTTGTTTAGTGTTTGTGTCAGCTTCTAGTGTTCGTGTCAGCGATTTTTCATTGGTTGTTTCAGTTTTCATTGTGTGTGTGTGTTTGTTTGTGTGTGTGTGTGTGTGTGTGTGTGTGTTTGTGTTTGTGTGTTATTTTGTCGTGTCATTTTTATTATTTTTTTTTAGTCACTGTTGTATCTGTCTTTGTATGTGTTATATTTTGACGCTTATGTCATTTTCCCCCTTGTTTTTGTCCGTTTTCCTTGATTGGGTCGGTGCCTTATTATCCTATATGTTTATTTGAGTGAGCATATTGTGAAGTTAGTGAGCGCCTATTTGTCGACCGTGATGGAATGGACAACCGATGACCTCATAAGTTTTGTATGTTACACTATATTCGACACCATTTGCCGTGTAGTTACCTTTTAAGTGTCGTATCGTTGTTTGCTCATAATGGGCATGCACCCCGGATGCTGTCGCTTTGAGAAATGATCGATATCTCACAATGAGCCTTTTTTCGCGGCACTGGAGACACTATCAATAAGATGATAGAGTGGTGGGTTATGGCGTCATCACCTCTTAGAACTACAAAATACAGATATTTCAGTAACACCTTACATGGCATACAACACAAACTATCTTTATACTACATACGATATACAAATACTTAGTGAAACAAGGTGTTGGAGATCATAGTTTATGGAGTGTCATACTGACCAATGTCAGGCGATAAGTCTCTTGCTGATGTTGGTGACTATTACTACTGGTGCTATTGGTACTATGAGTACCACCATTACATGAAGGTAATGCCGTTAATTGGGGATTTCTGTAGTGTGAGTCAACCCCGGAATTGTTCAATGGTGTTGGAGATCGCAATGTGTGGGTGATACGTTCGTTGGTAAGACACGTGATGATGATGATAATTAGTACTATTGTTGGTATTGCTACTACTACTACTACCATTACAAATACCACCTAACATGACCCTTGATGATGATGACTAATATTACTACGAAACAACTCTACTATTATTACTATACAACCACGCCAATTGTAGACAATAGCGATAAAGGTATTAGAACCTACTCGCCCTGATCAGCGCCATCCTTCCCACAGCAGACAGTTTGATACTTCATGACTGAGACACCCCAACCTCTAGACCTATCAACTTGACCACCTCTTGATCCTCACCATGTCACTACACCTACTCTCCTCTGCAATTTATGTGGTCACTCAACCACTTGACCACCACTTGACCACATCTTGGTTATCATCGAGTCACTACACGTACTCTCCCCATCAATTTAAGGGGTAACTTGACCACTTTACCACCCATTGACCACTCCTTGACCACTACTTGACCACCTCTTGATCATCACTGCATCACAAGACACACTCTCCTCTACAATTTTAGGGTTATATGACCACTTGACTACCGCTTGACCACCGCTTGACCACAACTTGACCACTACTTGACCAACTCTTGATCATCACCACATCACAAGACGCATTCTCCCCAACAATTTAAGGGGTCATTTAACCACTTGACCACCATTGACCACCGCTTGACCACCTCTTGACCACTAATTTACCACCCTTTAATCATCACCATATCGTTACAACTACTTTCCCCGACAATTTAAGTGGTCACTCGACCACTTGACCACTGCTTGACCATTAATTTACCACCTTTTAATCATCACCATATCATTACAACTACTTTCCACTAAAATTTTCCTCACTTGACCACTGCTTGACCACTAATTTACCACCCTTTAATCATCACCATATCACTACACCTACTTTCCCCGACAATTTAAGTGGTCACTCGTCCACTTGACCACATCTTGACCACCACTTGACCACACCCTGACCACCACTTGACCACCTCTTGATCATCACCACGTCACTACACGTACCATCCCATACAATTTAAGGGGTCACTTGACCACCTCTTGACCGCTTGACCACCTCTTGACCACCTCTTGACCACCACTTGAGCACGTCATCGCACACCCTTACCTAAAATTTAAGGGGTCACTTGACTATGTTGTGTTTTTTTTTCCTCTTTTTTTTCTTCTTTTCTATATATGTTTTATTAAAAATTATTATATAACTTACTTGAGGCGTTTGTTTTCTTTATTGATGTTTTATGTCGTATTTTTTATGTCGTACCTATAATTACTTGACCACCACCTCTGACCACACAACAACACATCTGATGAGTCACTAGACCACGCCACCTCTGATGAGTCACTAGACCACGCCTACTTTTTGGGGAAAAAAGAGTTATCGCCCTTTGAGGATCAGGATCGATAAATGGTTGATTTATATAAGATCCTCAAATTCGCGTGCTTTTGTACCTATATACTACTCATATGTCGTGTATTATTTTAATGTCGTCCCTGGGGTGAGGGGAATCAACATCGACATCCTTTTAACCCCATTTCACTATCTTGAAGATCTTCTTGATTTCTGTCCACAAAACCCCGTCGATCTCTGGATCCCTCCCTCTCTCTCTCTCTCTCTCTCTCTCTCTCTCTCTCTCTCTCTCTCTCTCTCTCTCTCTCTCTCTCTCTCTCTCTCTCTCTCTCTCTTTCTCTCTCTTTTTCTACTGTATCAAGCCCCCTCTCGTTCTTTTCCCAAAACACACTAAACAACACTGGCTCTAACAAAACAACAACTTAGTTTGATAGAGAAAAGTGTCGTGTATGTGCAAAGTGTATGAGTAGAATGTCTGAGGTATAATCTAGTGTGTATGCAGAATCAGACCGTACAGCCAAGGAGCACAGTCTGCTTCATCATCGTACTGGCCACACCACAACACCATATCAGGGATAGAAAACCTCACCCAAGTGATGTGTCTCTCAGGCCACGTGTCGACTTCTTCAGATAGCTCGTGAACACTCCGGATGCTTGGTCTTCAATAGTGGAAACAGTCCAATATTGATCTTCATTCTAACACACACAGTGTAACTACTCTGTTCATTAAAGTTCTGTGTTCAGAGAATCTCACAACTATTGCTACTGTCACTTTGGAAAAACCTAAATGTTCGTATTTTACTTTTTTGCAAGATTACCCTAATGTTCATAAACAATGTTACTGTTCCAGGTAGTTATTGTTACTAGTGTTCCTGGTACAAGTGTTATTTTCAGTGTCCTGAATTTAATGTGATGTAACTATCACTTAATAAACACATTTATAAACATCATTTCCTGCTCAGCAGAGGCCAGGTTCCTGCAAACCATCTGGGTTATGGGCCCAGTGCAAAAGCCTCTCAGTACACTCTGCCTTCAATACTAGAGCCATCACTTTCTATGACTTTGTTGCTAGCTTCTTGGTAGAATAACGTAGAACATTCGAGTGGAACCTGTTGAATAGAGAGCAACTCGATTCCGACCTTTATTAGGTGAGTGTAGGCCACCGGTCGCACTCAGAAAAAATAACAGAGAACCAAACTCTGTCATCAGGCCGAGGAGCTCATCACTTCGGTCTGAGATACTAAAGGGAACGGGTAGAAACCCAGCAGCTGCCCTACTGGAAGATCCTACCATTTCACATTCCCTCAATCCCCCCCCCCCCCAACCATCCTCAATCTCTCTAAATACTATCCCACTACATTGTCCTTAACTCACTGAGTTAAATGATATCTCACACCAGCTAGTTTAAGCTACGCGATAGGCTACTGTTGCCGACGCTCTTATAACACATTCTATCACCGCACAGTAGTGCACTCTATTCCTAAGAATAATCTAAGTTAAATATGTTTAATAGAATACCATATAGTTATTCCTGTTGTAGATGAAGACTATGACTCCGGCTCAGCACCTTACCTCCTTACAGCATGGAGCGATTAACGGTCATGCTCTCTCATCCGGGGATCCCTCATATCCCCCAGCTGAGAGCCTTCCAACAGGTATCTGAACGTAGCATATAGCGTGCTCAGTATCTCACCTCCATTTGACAACACTGGCTCTAACAAAACAACAACTTAGTTTGATAGAGAAAAGTGTCGTGTATGTGCAAAGTGTATGAGTAGAATGTCTGTCGTATAATCTAGTGTGTATGCAGAATCAGACCGAACAGCCAAGGAGCACAGTCTGCTTCATCATCGTACTGGCCACACCACAACACCATATCAGGGATAGAAAACCTCACCCAAGTGATGTGTCTCTCAGGCCACGTGTCGACTTCTTCAGATAGCTCGTGAACACTCCGGATGCTTGGTCTTCAATAGTGGAAACAGTCCAATATTGATCTTCATTCTAACACACACAGTGTAACTACTCTGTTCATTAAAGTTCTGTGTTCAGAGAATCTCACAACTATTGTTACTGTCACTTTGGAAAAACCTAAATGTTCGTAGTTTACTTTTTGCAAGATTACCCTAATGTTCATACACAATGTTACTGTTCCAGGTAGTTATTGTTACTAGTGTTCCTGGTACAAGTGTTATTTTCAGTGTCCTGAATTTAATGTGATGTAACTATCACTTAATAAACACATTTATAGACATCATTTCCTGCTCAGCAGAGGCCAGGTTCCTGCAGACCATCTGGGTTATGGGCCCAGATGCAAAAGCCTCTCAGTCAACTCTGCCTTCAATACTAGAGCCATCACTTTCTATGACTTTGTTGCTAGCTTCTTGGTAGAATAACGTAGAACATTCGAGTGGAACCTGTTGAATAGAGAACACACCTGGTGAGAGCAACTCGATTCCGACCTTTATTAGGTGAGTGTAGGCCACCGGCCGCACTCAGAAAAAATAACAGAGAACCAAACTCTGTCATCAGGCCGAGGAGCTCATCACTTCGGTCTGAGATACTAAAGGGAACGGGTAGAAACCCAGCAGCTGCCCTACTGGAAGATCCTACCATTTCACATTCCCTCAATCCCTCCCAACCATCCTCAATCTCTCTAAATACTATCCCACTACATTGTCCTTAACTCACTGAGTTAAATGATATCTCACACCAGCTAGTTTAAGCTACGCGATAGGCTACTGTTGCCGACGCTCTTATAACACATTCTATCACCGCACAGTATTGCACACTATTCCTAAGAATAATCTAAGTTAAATATGTTTAATAGAATACCATATAGTTATTCCTGTTGTAGATGAAGACTATGACTCCGGCTCAGCACCTTACCTCCTTACAGCATGGAGCGATTAACGGTCATGCTCTCTCATCCGGGGATCCCTCATATCCCCCAGCTGAGAGCCTTCCAACAGGTATCTGAACGTAGCATATAGCGTGCTCAGTATCTCACCTCCATTTGGCAGAAGATGAGTATCAGCCCGGCTCTCACGTCCGGGGGTTTATAGCCTAGAGACGTTCAGCCATATCCCTCAGCTGAGAGCCTTATAGTTTGTGTCCGGACCAAGAATGTCTGCCTTCGTGCGCCTGATTTGGAATTTCGACTGCTATCCTCAGTCTACCTGCAGGGCGGCAGGTTGTGTTTCTCTTGGTCTGGCCCTCCCCCCCCCCTCCTAACCCAAGTGCTGTCCGACACATAGTTGTGCTTCCGTCGGCTTAGCTCTTGGGGTCATTGGGACACTCAAGTCCCCCTTTCCACCGCGACAAGGTGGAGATACACCGGGGTGGGGGGGGGGGGGGGAATTGAAATGTTTATTATTGCCACTATCATGAACTGTTTGTTATTCGCATTGTTATCCTTCTCCATGTGTGAGCCATTTTCTGCTGCCCAATGGCTATCTTCTGTTGTCATCTCATCTCGTCGTGTTCCTCTGGTACTTTGCGGTGTCAATGAGAAGCACAGTGGTTGCACACCCGCCTCGCACGCCAGTGATTCGGAGTTTGATCCCGAGTCCAGTCAGAGATATGCACTACTGACGAGCTCAATAGAGAGCGAAACTCGAGTCTAGTGCTTCCAATCTGACGTGGACAAGGCATTAGTTTCGTACCGGAATACGATCGACGTTGCCAGTAGTGAGTTGTGCTCAATCTTTAAACTTCAAATCCCGAAACAACCAAATAAATCAATATAATTTAACACGAAGTAGTGCCGTTTTACAGAACACAATGGCGGAAAACAAAGGACGTTGCGAAAATTAACCTTCTTCAGCGAGGGCCAGGGACGACCAGAAAGGCCAGATTCATTGTAAAATTCCGACCCGGTGCAGATTCGAACTCATGACCACCGAGCCAATAGGCGAGCATCTAACCACTACGCTAGCTCGCCTTCCGTGTCGAAAGCGTACTTACAATTGAAAAAGATAAGCTTTCTTGCGTAAAGTGGAACATTCTAACGAAATATTTGTGTCCATAAATTTGAGAGGGCGATTTTGATGTTTACAAAAGGGGAACAATCTAATACAGATGAATGATTCTATTGTTCCAAGAGAAATAACTCACACACTATTACTAGAAACGTTTGTTTGAAGGTTCTGACAATAAAAACTTAACGTTTGAAGAGAATATCCAGAAGTACTATTTATATGCAACGTTTGAATGCAAACCGCATTAATATCTGCGAGGAATTAAAGTATGTAATGGGTTTAAGCTAGATGCATGACAATTTTATGACGCATTTTGCTATTTCACTTATATATAACATTCTTACGTTCAAAATATTTTCTTATGGCACAAGATATGTCTTTTTCATTCAGAAAGAAAAACACGCTTTATGCCATCATATACAAATGTGAATGAATAGTGATCCCTTCACCATAATATCCGGAGTATGACAAGGTTGTGTCCTATCTCCTCTCTTGTTTATAACATATATAGACAACATATGTAAAGGAACCAGTCAAACAGAGACCGCAAGAACACCACATGACGAGAACACGGAAGAAGTACCATCTGCAAATCTAACCATTAGAGAACTTCTGTTTGCTGACGACCAAGCACTAATAGCAAAATCAGAAGCTGAATTACAAGATCACATGAACAGTCTAAACGAAATGCGTAGGGAACCAAAAAAAAAATGAAAATTAGCACACGTAAAACACAGGTAATGACCATAACTAAAGAAGAAAAAGTAGCAACGATTCACCTAAACGAACATCCCTTGAAACAAGTAAAGAGTTTCAAGTACCTAGGAAGTATAATATCATCAAATGGCAAACCAGAAGACGAGATTGAAAGTAGATGCAATAAGGCAAATCAACTCATTGGGCAAATGGCACCAATACTAAAGAACAAACATGTATCAATAACTACTAAGAAAGCACTTTACAACACAATCTTCCTACCAACTCTATGTTACCAATGCCAAACCTGGACAATGACAGAAACAGAGAAAAGAAAAATCACAACAACAGAAATTAGATTCCTGAGAAGAATACTCAATGTATCAAGAAGAGATAATATCAGAAATGAAGAAATCAGGACTAAAGTGGGGGTTATAGCAGCACTAGATTTTATTAGAAAGCAGCAAGTCAAATGGTTTGGCCATGCAAGTAGGTTACCAACTAACAGTATACTACAACAAGCAATGATGTGCAGACCAGAGGGAAACAGAGGAAGAGGCCGACCTCGTAAACGATGGACGCAGGGAATAACGGAGTCCATGGGAATATCGATACATGAAGCCCATAAGCGGGCACTCTCACGATGTTTATACTTCACCTCAACACCGCAAGGTACAAGAGGAACATGATCAGATGAGAGATATACGAAGCAAAAAACAGTTGGCAATGGCGAGCAAAGCGGCGAAACAAATATCTAGCTCTGCTGTGGATTGGGCAAGATTTGCAGCGGTTATTCCAAAAGCTCAAGTTGTCACTTTAAGAATATAAAGACTAAACATGATACTTTTCTTAACAAGGTTCACCAGCTGCCAGAAAATCTGCCAAAGATAGATTTTGTTGGCTACAAGTCGAGGCTTACCTGACCCCTTAATGGCTGATCGCTTCCAGAAGGCTTATGAAGCGCTTAGTGTCCCTTAACCAGTAGACAAGGATCACGTGATGCAGAAGGTAGAGGAAGAAAGAGAAGAGCAGGACAAGGCCCTCAGATAGTACGTGGCTACTATCCAGAAGGAAATTGATGGCAACAGGACAAGTATATACACGATCGACACATTGCTCCAGTACCAGGACCTGACGATGGAGTCTTATAATTACTACTTCCCGGAGTCAACCTTTGACCCTAAACGACCCACCATCTGGCCACACCATGAGGAGGATCAGCCCTATGTCATGAAAGAAGGCGAAGAAGGTCGTCACTAAATATTGCTGCAGAAACAATTCTGCCTGGTGTGTTTAGTGTGGTAGATGTGTGCTGCACACACTTAGTGTCTGTATATTTTAGAAGTAAGCTGTTTAACAGTAACATGTTCCACTTGATAGGGAGTTCATTTTGACATTGTCTGCTTGAAACAGAGCGAGCAGTTTGGATTAGAAATGCTATTTGTCTATGCTTCATTTTACGTCGTGCTTTTATTTGTTTAAAAGTAATTCAGAAATAGAGAATGTTTAACAGTTTGTTAATATTTTTTTTTTTATTGAAAGCTGCTTTGGAAATCAAAGTGTGGCTAAATATTACATTTGTAAAGATGAAAAAGATTTCAGTTATGAAATAAAATATCTTATACTGGTTATTAGTAAATGCCTATTCAGTAACTAGTTGTCTGAGTATTTGTATTAATCCAGTAAATAAATCTGTAATTACACGGGGGAAAAAACAGATGGTTACAAAGCAATCATGATAAATTTCATTCCTTACTCCACGCAAAATCATAACTAAAATAAATAAATTTAGAGCAGGAACATGGAATGTTAGGACATGCTTGCTTGCGTTCGCTGGCTGTGAAGTCCTGCATCCTGTTGTCCAACATCAGTGTGATGTCATACTGGACTGAGGTATAGGACATTAAATGAGATAGGAAAATTGAACAATGTTCAAAGAGAGATGGATAGCATGTGTCGTGTATTATTTTAATGTCGTCCCTGGGGTGAGGGGAATCAACATCGACATCCTTTTAACCCCATTTCACTATCTTGAGGATCTTCTTGATTTCTGTCCACAAAACCCCGTCGATCTCTGGATCCCTCCCCTCTCTCTCTCTCTTTTTCTACTGTATCAAGCCCCCTCTCGTTCTTTTCCCAAAACACACTAAACAACACTGGCTCTAACAAAACAACAATTTAGTTTAATAGAGAAAAGTGTCGTGTATGTGCAACGTGTATGAGTAGAATGTCTGTCGTATAATCTAGTGTGTATGCAGAATCAGACCGAACAGCCAAGGAGCACAGTCTGCTTCATCATCGTACTGGCCATACCACAACACCATATCAGGCACAGAAAACCTCACCCAAGTGATGTGTCTATCAGGCCACGTGTCGACTTCTTCAGATAGCTCGTGAACACTCCGGATGCTTGGTCTTCAATAGTGGAAACAGTCCAATATTGGTCTTCATTCTAACACACACAGTGTAACTACTCTGTTCATTAATGTTCTGTGTTCAGAGAATCTCACAACTATTGTTTCTGTCACTTTGGAAAAACCTAAATGTTCGTATTTCACTTTTTGCAAGATTACCCTAATGTTCATACACAATGTTACTGTTCCAGGTAGTTATTGTTACTAGTGTTCCTGGTACAAGTGTTATTTTCAGTGTCCTGAATTTAATGTGATGTAACTATCACTTAATAAACACATTTATAAACATCATTTCCTGCTCAGCAGAGGCCAGGTTCCTGCAGACCATCTGGGTTATGGGCCCAGTGCAAAAGCCTCTCAGTCAACTCTGCCTTCAATACTAGAGCCATCACTTTCTATGACTTTGTTGCTAGCTTCTTGGTAGAATAACGTAGAACATTCGAGTGGAACCTGTTGAATAGAGAACACACCTGGTGAGACACTCCCCGCCAGGAGCTGGGCAACGCCGGTCCGGGTCAGCTAGTTGTCTATAAATAAGGATACCGTCAACAAATGTGACCCTACAACAAGTAACTATCGCCGTGAGTGTCCGTGCCCTGTTTGTGTCAGGGAGTGCGACTGCACATCTCTATGGAGACTGAGATGTAATGTTCGAGGCTAGAATCATCATCATCATGTGCCATGCCGGTGTGGGCGGTCATGTTTTGCCATCTCACTCAATCACCAGAATCGTGAATCAGCTCAGTGTTCTTGTCTCGACCATGCGCCGTGGTCAAGCTAAGCAGGTATTTACTTCTCTGCCCTTCACTTGTTCTCTTCCTCTCGATCTTGCCAGTTTTCACCAAGTTTTCAAATTTACTTCTTCTCATAACGTGAACAAAAATGTGTGACTGTCTACGTCTAATTTCTCGAATCAGTTTACGGTTTTCATTTGTTTATTGTAGGACTTGTTCATTTATTTTTGTGTTTGTAAATGGTATTTTTTGCATTCTCCGCAGAAACCACACTTTCACAGCCATCAGCTGTTTTTCAGCTTAACTGCTCATATTCCACGCTTTACATCCACACACAAGTTCAGGCTCTATGTAGCACTTCACCACTCGTAGCAATTGGCGTCTTTTTATTGGTCAGTATGTTTTTCATCTTGCAAACGCCTACCTTCGCCATGACGATTCATGTTCTAATCTCTTCAATGCAACTCACATCAGATGTAATGATTTTTCCGAGATAATTGTACCGATTCATTTGTTTAAGAATATCCCCATTTACTTGTATATTACATTGTAATATTTCCTTCTTCTTAGTGACGACCGTTACCTGTGTCTTCTTACATAATGCAATTCTAACACAACGTGTTCACTGTGTGCAAAAATCCATCCATCCATCATGTGCATTGCCGATAAGCGTGGGCGATCATCTTTTGCCATCTAACTCGATCACCAGAATCGTGGATCAGCTTCGTATTCCGGGTATTTACTTCTCGGTCTTCCCCTTGGTCTCTTCCCTTCGATCTTGCCAGTTGTCACCAAGTTCTCCGAGACATTTCTTCTCATAACATGCCAAAATAATTTTGACTGTCTACTTCTAATCAGATTACGATCTTCATTTGTTTCTTGAAGGACTTGTTCATTGGTTTTTTTTTCTGTCTGTCCATGGTATTCTTTGCATTTTCCTCAGAAACCACATTTCACAGCCATCAGATGTTTTTCAGCTTGTCTGCTCATTGTCCACGTTTCACATCCATACAAAAGTATATGTTCTATGTAGCACTTCAACACTCTTTTTATCGTTTCAATTGATATCTTTTTATTGATAAGTATGTTTTTCATCTTGCAAAAGGCTACCTTCGCAATGGCAATTCTCGTTCTAATCTCTTCAAGGAATCTCCCATCAGATGTTATGACTGTTCCGAGATAACTGTACCGATTCACTTGTTTAAGAATATGCCCATTTACTCGTATATCACATTGTGGTATTTCCTTCTTCCCAGTGACGACCATAATCTGTGTCTTCTTACTATTCAGTTCTAACCCTAGCTGTTCACTGTGTGCAACAACCGCATCTATTAAGTTTGCAGGTCCTGTTCATTGTCTGCAATCAAGACTGTATCATCTGCATGTGAC
>JACEFZ010012683.1:0-43594 GCA_014155875.1 Cepaea nemoralis
GCTTTTGGGAAAAGCAATTCAGACTTCATTATCCCTTGGTCAGTGGAAAATTTCTGATCTCGAACTTTTCCGTTGTTTATACAACCAAACCGCATTCTGCTATCCAGTCTTAGTCGCAAACCTACCTCCAGAACGCAATAGGCTGGTCCATGATACTGTCTGTCTTTGTAGCAACCCCATTTTTCCACTCTACAGGTCACCTGTGTTGTAGTCGACTCTCCCGCCTTGACCTACATACACATGCGCTGGTCAATCCGTTGTTTATATCCTTCTGTTTCATTAACCCTTCTGCTCCCTGGGTGTTCGCTGTATACAGTCGTCGATCTGGGAATCACTAACATTCAGCATTTCACGACACTCATATTCATACGGACAATGATACACAACCTCGCTCTTATCTCACGACTACTCTCGCATCGCGACAACCTAACGTCTCCATACTATTACTACAACAAAACACTTTAGACGCCACCTCAACATTCCAGCAATCACTCACCACCACCTAAGCGTATTGATCTCCTCTACACACATCGACACAAGACATATCAACGCCACTCTTACATTTTATCTATGTATGTCAGTTAGGCGACGTCACCATACCTCTCTCCTACTTCCTTCAACACGACGAACAGCTGTCTGACTACAGTTATACTCACGTTTAACAACGCACAACCACAGGACTTTCTCAATTCATTGCTTTCTTATATCTCATTTATAGCACTATCAACTATCTCTCAAACACACTTCATTCCAACCGGTTACTAATCTCGTAACTATCATTCTATACTTCTGCACCCAACAACTTTCTCAGACTTCTTTCCCCACAGGCACGGCGTAACTCGTATTTTTCAAGCATCCACTTCTACACGTTCAACTGGCTATTTTACACACAGGATACTCAATTCCTCCTCAACCTATATCTCCTCACCATACACTCTCGGTTCACTTATCAACCATACTATACCTACTTCTCCAACTCCCAAGCGAAATTATCTCAGACATCACGTCATAGCTCTGAGTCAAACCATTTCTAATACGAACCTTCACCCTCTACTAATTATGTGCACACCATTTATACATCACTCAACGTGACTAACTCTCTGTACCTATCCCTTCCGGACAAACTTATTTTATCTAGTTTACTCTCCCTACACCGGAATCAAAAACCAGATATCCTGTATTTCGTATCCACGTAAAATATCAACAACATCATCGCCTACCCTGTACCATGCGATGCTACACCAAACAAAATTCATCTGCCTATTTTAGACAGCTCATATATCTATATGCTCAAATCGCAATTCTTCTTATAAGCCAAAACTATTCCATTTTCCTTCCTCACCCAAGTAACTTTAACCGTTATAGAGTGTGTCCAAGTTAAATATTTCATTGTCTCTCAATACATTAACCCGTCTTTCTCTTATAATGTCATCTTCACTATCTGTTGTCAACTTATTAAGTACTCAGGTCTTAAGGTCCTAAGGTCTTCTATTTTACTTAAGTCACTTTCTGTCGTTGAGTAAATTCCCGCTATCTGTCTACCACTATTCTTCTTCTTAAATGAGTTCTTTCTATTTCCTTTATTTGCGTCAGTCTGCTCACTGTTTCCTGTGTACCTTACGTAACGTTTATACCTTCCCATCTCGTCTTCAGATGACACACTGACAATAGTTCCTTCATCAGACTCATTATAGTTTACTGCAAACACGTCGGCCCTATTCCCATAGTCATCTTTAAAACGTCTGACTTTCTTTCTCTTTCTCGGTCTTCGTCCCTTAGCCTTCCCTACTTTCTTGTCATATAAGCTAGTATCTATTTCGAAAGAGTCACTACCCAAAACTCTGTCCGTCTGTCTACCAGCAACTACTCCGTATGAGGGAACATCACGCTTCGATTCAGGATCTGCTCGTAGTGCAACACTCTCATTCTCCGAATCATCAGTAATAACATCTGTTTCAGCATCACTATAATATTCGGCTGTAGGAATATCTTCTCCGTAACTTGAATTCTGACAGCTAATATTCCTACACCATTTGGGAATTAGTTTCCTGTCTATAGCTGAAGAACTTGACATGGCACTACCTCTATTTACAATCATACTATTCCTTTCTTTAATACTTTTCTTCATTGGCTTCCTTTCGTCCTTGGTTTTCGCATGTCTAATTTTCTTACCTTCAACTTTGTCTCCCTTAGTCAAATGAGTTGGTTTTGACTGAGTTTCTATTAAGTCAGTTTGAGTTGTTATCTTGCCGACTGGTTGTACCTGAGTCTGCGTACTACTTTCTATCGTATTTCCTGCCTGCGTCTGTGTCTCTCGGTTTCTTTTCTTTACTAATAACGTCGTCTTCTTTTCCTGTCTACTAGTCACATTCGCAACCATTTTAGGATTAGTCTGTATTTTATTTACAGGTTCAACTCTGTCTCTTACACTTGAGTTTAGATATTGTCTTTGCCTTTTCTCTAACCAGTCGTCACGTCTTTTTCTAGCAGTTGCACTGTGAGAGGGCCAGTCCCATGATTTCCCTGAAAAGTTTCTCTCACGCCCATTTTTGTATTTATAACTGCTATACCAGTCCGACCTTTCACCATTACGTCTGTTCTCACCGTCTTTTACCCTATAAGCATTTGGCCTTGGTTCGTCATAACCATATTGTCTTTTGTCTTTATTAAGCAATGGCTGTCTCCTGTTATTCCCTCCTACTCTGTTGCACTGTACATTAAATTTATAGGTCTCTAATCCATTCGTTCTTCTTCTTAACCTTTCTACAAAATTATTAACCTCATCGACCGCTACTTTCAATTCCTGTAACCATGCAGTCACGCGTCCTAATTCTCTGCTCAGGTGCATTTTTACTCTTTATGCTATCTCAGCCTAAAAACAATATCTTCTTCTATATGCTTCTTAGTACCTGGAAAAAACAAACTTGTCTTGAGCTCAGCCGAAATAATTCTCTACTGTGCCGTGATGAATCTGCCATGCTGAAATATACTTAAACAGAGCAAGCAAACAACTACACAATTGCAATTTCCTAATTTAAGGAACACGACTCACTTGTTTCGTAAAACAGTTCAGTTAGTTTCTATGTTCAGGAACCACACAATTTTACCCTGATTTTGTTTCCTGACCCAAGCACATACTTTCTTCGACTCGCCGTCAGATTTCGTTCGAACACCAGGAGCCTGCGTCAGCTGAAAATCAGTCGCGGAGTTCAGGTAGCAGAGTTCAGGTAGTCTGTCTCTTCCCCCAGGTAATTTCGTCACTTCTCTTGGGATGCCTGGATAATCTTCAACCCCTGGTTGGGTCCCTTCTGAGATTTCTAGCCTTTGCTTTCACCCCGGGTGGGGTACATCATCGACGTTTTGAGAGGGACTCAGAAGTAACGAAGCCCAAAAGGATCAGGATCAGCCAACGGCCTAGTGATAGTTTGACTGCTTCACGCAAAATATGGCCCAATCAACGGAAAAACGAGGTATTTATGTTCTGTCCTGATATTTCATGATCACTTCTATTAATTTGACCTGATTACACGAACTTTGGAAGTTTTTACAGTCTTTAATTTAACCTTGAAACTTTAATTTGAGGCAAGGGGTCAATTTGAGGGAGCTATTTGAAATTTCTCGCTCACCTGTAAGAAAAAATGTTCAGACTGAATTGACCCTCTACGGAATTCTTGAATTCTGGTTCCGACCGACAAAATGTTCAGACTGAGTTGCTGGACTTGTCAAACTCTTGCTCTCTCAAGACAGGATCAGACAACCGGACTGCTGGACTGCCTCTTTTTCTAAAGTTCCGTGAAGTCTAAACAGCAAGTTTCAAATCGATCAGACACGATCAGAACGATGTATGGCAGCGGCTTTGGTGGTTCTTCGGAAATGAAAATTCTAGACAACGGCTATGGTAAGCCTCTTGCAAACGTTACAATTCAGGCACCGTCCATGTTAAACCTCTTGCGGTAAAAAACTGCAGAACGGCGGCTATGATAAGCCTCTTGATTTGTGAATTCCAAAAAAATGACGGTTATACTCAAATCTTGAAGAAGACTTACAGAGGACCACCCCTGGGCGGGCTTTTGGCCTCTGTATTCACAGATAACTGAAATTTACAATTTATTGGCTTTCTTCTGAGTGCGCCTTATTACGTTCACTAGTTGTTCTTCAACGTGCCGCAAGTGTTTCTGGTTATTCATAGGACTGGAGCATGGAACATCTTCTCTGCATTACTTCGCGTTGTTTTTTCTTTCTTTATCAACCGGACCATATCAGGTTCGCATCCTCGGTCCTAGGCACCATTTCGAGTCCTATAACAGAGCAGGAACTCGCAAGACGTGTTGTAGTTGTTAATATAAAGTTTATTTGCACATGATGACAATATAGCTTCTTCTCCGGTCTACGGCCTGATGTTAACTGCCCTTGCCAACCCACTACGTCACGATTGAGCATCTCTCACCGCTTTCAGTCTCAATGCTCAATCGTGCTGTAGCTGTTTCCCACTAGATCCTAATAATACCCCAGTACTCCATTACTGTTACATATCCCCCACTCACGACACATCACACACACACACATCCCCTATCAATCCACCCCCCCCCCCACACACACACACACACACACAGATCCCCCCACTAATCCACCCATCCTCCACCCACACTCATCCATCCACATAACCCCCACCCACACACACACACACACACACACACACACACACAAACACCCCCACCCACACCCCAGGCACACATACATGCACCAACCCACACATCCACCACACATCACCTCACACACACTCACCCACTCACATATCCTCCATCACCCACCTTCACACCCCCAACACCAAGCAGTCAAGCACACATCCTCCAACCACACTTACCCACCGACACACACATCTCCCCCCAACTAGAGAGAGAGAGAGAGAGAGCTAGAGGAAGAGCTAAGGGGAGAGATGAATAGAAACATAGAGAGATAGCTATACAGAGAGGTAGATCGAGAGCTAGAAGGAGAGCTAAAGCTAGAGAGTGCTAGAGCTATAGAGAGCTAAAGGAAGTGTTGGAGAGTGACAGATTAAGTTAGTGATAGAACTAGAGGGCGAGTTAGAGGGAAAGCTATAGTGACAGATGGATGGATAGAAACAGAGTTAGAGAGAGAGCGAGAGAGAGAGAGAGACAGAGAGAGAGAGCTATAGAGAGAATTAGAGGGAGAGCTAAAGCTAGAGAGTGATAGGGCTAGAGAGAGCTAGAGAGAGAGCTAGAGAAAGGACTAGAGAGAGAGAGAGAGAGCTAGAAAGAGAGTTAGAGAGGGAGTTAGCTAGAAACTTAGAGAGAGAGAGAGAGAGAAAGGGCTAGAGAGAGAGAGCTAGAAAGAGAGTTAGAGAGGGAGTTAGCTAGAAACATAGAGAGAGAGAGAGAGAGAGAGAGAGAGAGAGCTAGAGAAAGGCTAGAGAGAGAGGAGAGAGAGAGAGAGCTAGAAAAAGTTAGAGAGGGAGTTAGCTAGAAACTTAGAGAGAGAGAGAGAGAGAGAGAGAGAGAGAGAGAGTGAGAGAGAGAAAGGGGTAGAGAGAGATAGAAAGAGAAGTAGAGAGGGAGTTAGCTAGAAACTTAGAGAGAGAGAGAGTTAGAGAAAGGGCTAGAGAGAGAGAGAGAGAGAGAGAGAGAGAGCTAGAAAGAGATTTAGAGAGGGAGTTAGCTAGAAACTTAGAGAGAGAGAGTGAGAGAGAGAGAGAAAGGGCTAGAGAGAGAGCTAGAAAGAGAGTTAGAGAGGGAGTTAGCTAGAAACTTAGAGAGAGAGAGAGAGAGAGATAAAGGGCTAGGGAGAGAGCTAGAAAGAGAGTTAGAGAGTGAGTTAGCTAGAAACTTAGAGAGAGAGAGAGAGAAAAAGGGCTAGAGAGAGAGAGAGAGCTAGAAAGAGAGTTAGAGAAGGAGTTAGCTAGAAACTTAGAGAGAGAGAGAAAGAGAGAGAGAGAGAGAGAGCTAGAGAAAGGACTAGAGATAGAGAGCTAGAAAGAGAGTTAGAGAGGGAGTTAGCTAGAAACTTAGAGAGACAGAGAGAGAGAGAGAGAGAGAGAGAGAGAGAGAATTAGAAAGAGAGATAGAGAGAGATGAACGAACCAACAGACAGACATACAGGCATGGATATAGTTACATCAGGCAGAAGAGCGGTAGCGCGAGAGGCTGGCGGGGTAGCAGACAGAGAGATAGACAGACAACAGACAGACAGAGACCATTCACCTACACCCATGTAAACCTTCTTCTACCACGTAAAACCCATTCAACTCCATAAACGCACAAATAAAGAAACACAAATAAAGAAGTGTGTCACCAGCCCATGTCATTTGGTTTCGTGACCCTGAGCAGATCGTCGTCCGTAGCAGGCAAGGTTATTTCCGACACATGACTTTCACTATCTGTTGCACTTTACTTGCACTAGTTGCCAGACACAACTAGGCTTGTCGAAAACTCGGCCAACGTTGAGGTGACAGTGCCGTTGCCCTCTAGGTGGTTGTTTCAGAAAGGTGAACAAACTGCGACTCAAACAATATCACAGTTGTATCGGTCGTGGAGGTCAGATCGCACTTGACCAAAACAATGCCGATTTTCTGTCGTCGTTATGTTGATGTAGTGATGTGATGTAGTTATTGATGTAGTGATGTGATGTAGTGATGTGATGTAGTTATGTGATGTAGTTATGTGATGTAGTTACGTTCGTGTGGTTACGTCATGTGGTTATGTCATGTAGTTGTGTCACATTATGTCGTGTAGTTATGTCACATTATTCATGTAGCTATGACATGTAGTTATGTCACGTAGTCATGCCACGTCATTTCATGTAGTCATGTCACGTCATGTCATATAGTTACATCACGATATGTCACGTAGTTGTGTCACGTAGTTGTGTCATGTTATGTCATATATCCATGTCACGATATGTCACGTAGTTATGTCATGTAGCTATTTCATTTTATGATACATATTTCTGTGATATGTTCAGAAAACAGTTAAGTAGTAATTATCTATATGGTTTATATAACTCTGAGTAAATAAAATAATGATTGTCTAGTAGCTCTCTCCATATCCTCTCCCTCCTCCCCCAACCCCTCTCTTTTCCTCCATACTATTCCTATGTCTATGCGTCTCTCCTTCCGTCTGCTTTAGGTCTCCCTATATTTTTTTTAAATTTTAATCTGTGACAGAATTTTCTAACAGGTTTTCTCAATGCATTTCCTATCCAGCGCCTAGTCTTAAATCATTTCTAATGCCATATTCTTTAAGTAGCACAAGGGGGAACAAGTCTGTCCCACCGGACAGACATATATATTACGGCACAGTGAAAGTTGACAAGACTAATAGCAAACATCCATACGGGCATTGTTTTGGAGTCTGTTGACAAGGATATTGTAATGAATTCTGTTAACAAGGACATTGCTATTGTATTTTGTTAACAAGGATATTGTACTGGTTCTGTTAAGAAGGATATTCTACTGGAGTCTGTTGACAAGCAACTCTTGTTGGATTCTTTTAACAAGGATATTTACTGGAGTCTGTTAACAAATATATCTGTCTTATTCTTTTTCTGAAAGCATATCTTCGGTCATCCTTGAATTTCTAGAACTGTAGTCTGTGACAAGCATATTGTATTGGAGTCTGTTAACAAGGATACTTGTATTGGATTCATCGTATTGAGGTCTGTTGGCAAAGACATTGTTCTTTAATCCGTTGCAACAAAGTAGAGATTGTTCTTTGTCATGGGGAAAGTTACCTACATGCAAGTTACAGGATGTCACAATAAAGTCCAGCATTTATTGGTTGTTTCTGATTTACTAGGAAAATCTTACGTTCAGTAGTTTGCCACTGCTTTCTAAACGTCCGACGCTCAATATCATCGAAATCATCGTAAGGTAATCTACTTCCAAAATGTCCGCTGTAAATTTTGAACCCTCGACCCCGTGTGTCGGGGAATTGCGAAAAACGTTCACTGTCACTAAGTCACAGCGCCGATCCTTGACCGCGGTACTAGAGTAGACTATCTCCACCAACCATCACTCAGAAACTGGCATCAGGAACCAAGCGACCAGAGTGCCCAATTTAAAGAGTTTAAAGTGTGGAAGATGTACAACAGAGATTACAAGCAGAATAGGGCAAGCAAAGGCTGCATTTCAGAAAATGAAGAATATCTTATGCAATAAGTCATTGTCATTGTGATAGAAAGCGAGTGCTGAAGTGCTATATAGAACCTGTTTTTGCTGTATGACGATGAATCTTGAAATGTAAATGAACAAATTAGGAAGAACTTGGAAGCAACAGAGATGTGGTGTTCCTAAGACGTATGTTGCGAATAACGTGGACTGCCAGAGTAACCAAAAGCGATTGCCTGAAAGAGGATAATGAAACTAGAACATTATATACAACAATAAGAAAAAGGCAAACAACAATTTTGGTCATATGACGAAAAGAGAGGCTTTGGAGAAAATCGTGACAACTGGGAAGATCGGGTGGAATAGAAGCAGAAGCAGACCAACAGAAATGATGCTGGATGAATTGCGACGGTGGCATGGAGGGATATCAACAGCAGAGTTGATCCAGAAAACCAAAGACCGAGATCTGTGGAGAGTCATGAACGCCTGCCAGCCGGCATGACACTTTATGATCATGAGAAGAGCTTAAAACTCGATATTACGTAGGATTCACAAGCCGACCAACAAACTACTGACAGTATTGGTATCTTTAGTCATAGTAAATATGGACCGAACTCCATATCACCTATATGCCTTAGTGGTATGTAAGCGAATGCTTTATTCTTTACTGTTTAGAAAATTTATTATTTTAGCATATCGTAAACATAGCTGGGGTCAGGATTTAGATAAGTATGTATGTCAAGATGTCAAAGTCTGTTTTCCCGTGTGATCGAATTTAGAGACATATCAGTACGTGAATTATAAGGGCAGGTTGGTGAAGGTCACGCCACGAGAAAGTCAACATTAGTTTCACCTTTTGACCAGCATAAATGCACGTGAAGGTCTAATCGTGATTATTGACAGAGTTGGTCAAGTCATGCACGTAAAATTCTACTAAAAATCATAATGGGAAGACATCGTAAGAAAATGGAAGAAGAGATTAACGTGGTTCAAGTTGTTATTTAGACAAGGAAGAGGAACAAGAGATCAGATACTCAACATGCGTTTAATAATAGAGAAGTGAAGAGAATTTAATGTAGACCTATTCTCATGTTTTGTGGATTAATTCAAAAGTATTTGAATGTGCACATCAGAAACTTTGGGAAATCAAGAGGAAAAGGGGCTAGCCATCACAACTCATACAAATGCTTTATCTAGATCAGTGGTTCTCAACCGGTGGGGATCCCCCGCCCCCCCCCCCCCCCCGGGGGAATTTTAGGGTTTCCGGGTGGGGGGAATTAAGATTATTTCAAGATCGCATTAATACAAGAACCAGTTACTTGATGTTGTTTTTCCCTCTAAATTTTACGGTTCTGTACTTCTTGCCCTAATGAAATTCGTTTTATAACGTAAGTAGACCCTCAAATCACGTTTTATGTAGATGTCTAGACCTGCTTTAGTATGTGTTATTAAATTTAGCTTCCATTTTTATGTATACTGTGTAAGGGTGGGGGGGGGGGGGGGAATTTATAGGGAGGAAATTCGAAAGGGGTGAATGACGCTCTGAAAACATGGTAAGGGGGGGGGGGCATGGGCCAAAAAAGGTTGAGAACCACTGATCTAGACCAACAAGCAGCGGCTACAATAGACTGGCGAGAATCAGATTGGTTTGACATCAAGCAAGGAATGCGTCAGGGCTGAGTGCTGTCCCCCTATTTGTTTAACCTGTGCGCCGAAAATATGAGAAATATCAGAGATGATACAACCAAAGAGCAATATGTTGCACTAAATATCGGTTTACATGACATACCAGAGACTCGATATGCTGATGATACAGTATTACAATCCACATCACAGTATGGAAAAAACTACTAACCTCAACCCAAAAGAATAGTAAAAATCACAACTTATATCTTAACATAGCAAAAACAAAGATAATGCATACAAATAAAACTAATATGGAGAAAGTAATATATGTTAATGATGACAAATTGCAGGTGGTGGAAAATTTCGAATATCTTGGTTTATTACAGACCAACGATGGTGACAGAATGAATTAAATTAAAAGACGAATATCTACTGCTCTTCAAAAACTAAAACAACTTCAGAAATTGTGGTGTGGGAGAAATTAGATTTTTAAGAGCATGAATTCCCCCCCCCCCCCCCTATTGCAGCATACGCCTTTGAGACCTGGTCACTGATTAGACAAGCTGAACTTACCTTTATATAAATGTTATACATGGGCGCTAAGAATATCTTGGATACAGAAAATAACACATATATCCATACGATAAGATCTGAATATTGACGAAGGTTGGCTACTAAAGACGATTAAAAAAACAACAACAACATTGAAATATTTTGGTCATTTGAAACGCCATGAAAATTTGGAGAGAACAATAATGGAGGGGTAATTGCCTGGGGAGAGAGCAAGAGGAAGGCCAAATAGAAGATGGGTGCAGGATGTGGCAGATGATCTCCAGATGGGTGTATCGGACACGGGACATCTTGCTCAAGATCGACAATTTTCCCGGAAGGTTGTTATGGGAGCAAGGTTCTTCAAAGGGCATGTTATCGAATGAATGAATTAATGAAGTGTTGTAAAAAGGCTATTCGTAAAATTCCTATTACTTAATGACTTCATAATGGCGCACACACACACACACACGGCCAATGTTATCACAATGAAAGGACCCGTACACACCTCCCTGTCACAGTGACTCAGCCGGATAAAGAACACAGTTTTCACACGCCCCAAAAACAGGATTGCTAGAAGTGGCTGTTACTTGCAGAAAAAGGAAACCTGTCTAGACGACAGCAACAACAACATGGCCGAGGAGTGGCACTAGATTTGTTTTCCTGGAAATAGACTCGCGGCTAAATCCACGCGACTTCGAACTCGACTGCCTTCCTGTATGGCGGCTACCGGACATTGACGGCAGATGTGTGAGCGTGTAATGTAGGGAGGGGTTGAGTGGAGGGTATATGATACTGGTTAACGGACTTTTTTATTGCGATTTCAAAAGGTGCTTGGCAACCTCTCTGCGTGTGGTCTAGGACAGTGGTTCTCAAAATATACAACTGCTGGTGGGTCGATTTTGTCCCAAGATCAGGACCAGTGGTGGCTTGGCCCTGGTGTCAGCTTGGCCGATGACAACTAGTCACTGCGGGATTGTAAGGAAGTGGACCGACTTAAAAATTAGACAGCATGTTAAAAATTTTAATAGTCTTTTATTCCCGGGATCCAGTATTTCTAGACTCAGTTCGTCATTGGCTATGACTCATAGTGAAGATTTAGAGGTCTTTTTCGCGTTACGACTTATCCACAGACCATAACATGGTCATCTTGACTCTCCACAGATTGCCAGCATCGCTCTTGCACACCCGGAGGTTTCTAATGTTAGACGGGGGAAAGAGAGCTTTGCAATACAATATCCGTGGAGAATGTAGTTCGGTACAGGGAAGGATGAACACTTTCTACACCAACCTCTATTCGGTAGATAGACGTGGATTGGTTGTCCAAATCCGCCTCGAGTACAATTTTCCCGGAGACCCCTTGTGGGTTGTCATTGAGCTACGGAGTTCGTGCTCTGTGCCACGCTTTCTGCATGTTGTAGCCAGTGCAATGAAGTCGATCTCCTTGCCTGTTCAATTCTTACTTTCGATTCACAGAGTAAAGTTTGTTAGAAGACCCTACAAAGGATGGAGCCACGGTACTACGTGCTCTTTGCTACGTTTTCAGTATGTCGACAAGCGGAAAGAGATCGAGCCATGTGGGATAACACCCAGTGCAATGAAGTCGAACCTCAGGACTTTAAAAACCCTATTTTTTCAGTTCACGAATACAACATTTCAAAGACCCCCTTGTGGGTTGTCGCTGCAGCTACGGAAGTTCATGCGTTGTGCGACGCTTTCCTGCAAACACTAGTTACTCTGCGGAGAGAAACCGAGCCATGTGGGATTCAACAAAACCCGACATAATAAAGTCACTCACCTTGAATTTCAACCCCTTTAAATGCAGTCATAATGTTCAGGGTTCACGCGACCTGGACATCAACACTGGGACTTGAGTTAAAATTCCGCGTGCAGTCAACTAGCGCGATATCCAAGTAGATGATAGAAAACATAGTCCCGGATACGTTGCCTGCTATGGACCTGTCATGTGATCAGAGCCATCAGTATGGTGTGAGCTTGAACGCAGGGAGGAATAGATGGTCGTATTTCCTTCACTTAGCAGGCGAAGATGGCAGATTTAGATTCCGTGCTCATGACATTATTAACGAATTTCCCCTGTCAACTTCGCTAACATTCCGCTAAGTTGGTGATGTTAAGAAATATTATCGCTACTCACCATCATCATCAATTTTCTCAGTTATAGGACTGATTATATAGTTGCCAGATTAGATATCACCACATTGTGTCGTCTGGGCTGGTTTCAGTGCTACATGTTTCCTGCGACAGATCCCTCAACCCACGGACATCTACATGTTTCCTGCGACAGATCCCTCAACCCACGGACATCTACATGTTTCCCGAGACAGATCCCTCCACCCACGGACATCTACATGTTTCCTGCGACAGATCCCTCCACCCACGGACATCTACATGTTTCCTGCGACAGATCCCTCCACCCACGGACATCTACATGTTTCCTGCGACAGATCCCTCCACCCAGGGACATCTACATGTTTCCTGCGACAGATCCCTCCACCCACGGACATCTACATGTTTCCTGCGACAGATCCCTCCACCCACGGACATCTACATGTTTCCTGCGACAGATCCCTCCACCCACGGACATCTACATGTTTCCTCCGACAGATCCCTCCACCCATGGACATCTACATGTTTCCTGCGACAGATCCCTCCACCCACAGACATCTGCATGTTTCCTGCGACAGATCCCTCCACCCACGGACATCTACATGTTTCCTGCGACAGACTCTCCCACCCACGGACAGCTACATGTTTCCTGCAACAGATCCCTCCACCCACGGACATCTACATGTTTCCTGCGACAGACTCTCCCACCCACGGACATCTACATGTTTCCTGCAACAGATCCCTCCACCCACGGACATCTACATGTTTCCTGCAACAGATCCCTCCACCCACGGACATCTACATGTTTCCTGCGACAGATCCCTCCACGCACGGACATCTACATGTTTCCTGCGACAGCTCCCTCCACCCACGGACATCTACATGTTTCCTCCGACAGATCCCTCCACCCACGGACATCTACATGTTTCCTGCGACATATCCCTCCACCAACGGACATCTACATGTTTCCTGCGACAGATCCCTCCACCCACGGACATCTACATGTTTCCTGCGACAGATCCCTCCACCCACGGACATCTACATGTTTCCTGCGACATATCCCTCCACCCACGGACATCTACATGTTTCCTCCGACAGATCCCTCCACCCACGGACATCTACATGTTTCCTGCGACATATCCCTCCACCAACGGACATCTACATGTTTCCTGCGACATATCCCTCCACCAACGGACATCTACATGTTTCCTGCGACAGATTCCTCCACCCACGGACATCTACATGTTTCCTGCGACAGATCCCTCCACCCACGGATATCTACATGTGTCCTGCGACAGATCCCTCCACCCACGGACATCTATATGTTTCCTGCGACAGTCTCTCCCATCCACGGACATCTACATGTTTCCTGCGACAGATCCCTCCACCCACGGACATCTACATGTTTCCCGAGACAGATCCCTCCACCCACGGACATCTACATGTTTCCTGCGACAGATCCCTCCACCCACGGACATCTACATGTTTCCTGCGATAGATCCCTCCACCCACGGACATCTACATGTTTCCTGCGACAGATCCCTCCACCCACGGACATCTACATGTTTCCTGCGACAGATCCCTTCACCCACGGACATCAACATGTTTCCTGCGACAGATCCCTCCACCCACGGACATCTACATGTTTCCTGCGACAGATCCCTCCACCCACGGACAGCTGCATGTTTCCCGCGACAGATCCCTCCACCCACGGACATCTACATGTTTCCTGCGACAGATCCCTCCACCCACGGACATCTACATGTTTCCCGCGACAGATCCCTCCACCCACGGACATCTACATGTTTCCCGCGACAGATCCCTCCACCTCCTGACAGCTGCATGTTTCCCGCGACAGATCCCTCCACCCACGGACATCTACATGTTTCCCGCGACAGATCCCTCCACCAACGGACATCTACATGTTCTGCGACAGATCCCTCCACCCACGGACATCTACATGTTCTGCGACAGATCCCTCCACCCACGGACATCTACATGTTTCCTGCGACAGATCCCTCCACCCACGGACATCTACATGTTTCCTGCGACAGATCCCTCCACCCACGGACATCTACATGTTTCCTGCTACAGATCCCTCCACCCACGGACAGCTGCATGTTTCCCGCGACAGATCCCTCCACCCACGGACATCTACATGTTTCCTGCGTCAGATCCCTCCACCCACGGACAGCTGCATGTTTCCTGCGACAGATCCCTCCACCCACGGACAGCTGCATGTTTCCCGCGACAGATCCCTCCACGTCCTGATAGCTGCATGTTTCCCGCGACTGATCCCTCCAGCCCCGGACAGCTACAGGTTACCCTGGTCGACACCCTCGCCAGTTACCAACGATGTTTCTGTCAGGACTGTCAGAGCGCCCTTGAACTTTGAAAGCTCCGCGGGCACCGATAATCCCGAGCATGATTCACAGATGCTCACGCCTAATGATGCATTGGGTATATTAAGCTAGTCTCATATTTGTATAGGTAAATCGGCACTCGATAGTGATGTGTTCATTATCAAACATTTACTTCTCAGAACATTTCTTGGCAACTGTTTAAGGCATTGTCAAACTGGAGGTTCAAGTAAATAAAAAATATTTAAAAACTACCTTTATCTTTTGGGATTTGAATAAATAACGAACATGTTAGCAGGCAAGAGAGTAGTATATTAGGGAACTTACCCACATATTTTTTGGGAGGGTGGCGGCTGATAGTTTTATAAAGGTTCTTTGCCGACTGGGTAAAAATCCCGGGTGAAATTTTTTTGGCGGCGTGTGGGAAAATCCCGGGTCTATGACCTTTTTTAGGCGGATAAGTTTATGTGAAAGTAATTAAGGTATTCGAGGGGCGTAAAAGTATTCATGTCTATGTTGGTTGGTGGGATGTCTGTGAAAGTAATTAGTGTGAGTACGGATGAGGGGTGTGAAGGGCTGTAAGTTATATATTTTGGTTACAAAACGTAGGGTATATGATCTGTTATACAACTATGCGTGGTGAGTGTAGTGATGTATAAACTACCAAGGGCGGGGTGTGATGGGTCGTGGTTATACTCGATGACTCATGGGTAGAGATATAGATGGCTACTATCATCTGAACAGTGTGATAGTAGTGTCTAAGTGAAAGTAAAGGGTGGTATGTTCATAGTAGCTTATTCACTACCATCATTACAAAGGAAATCTTATAAAGTAGATGTAATGGGTTTCATTTGGTGGTAAGGGGTGGTGTCACAAAATGAAACCGTGTGTTTATCCGGTTGATTATTACGGAGGATTTTCTGATTACGCGGACGATCAGCCAGCGACATCTATGTTTACTAACTGGAAAAACACAGCGGATGTCAAAATCTCAGGACAATATTTGTAGCTGCACGTGTAAATCTCTAACGGATTTTGAAACATTTGGTGGTGATGGAGACAGCGCCGTGACAGTTTGTCAACATTTGAATACAAATGGAAGCAGTGGGGTCAGCCCATATACAAAATTGGTGGTGAGTGAGGAGGAAGTGAGTGCACTGAATCAAATATCACCTTGACAAGTCATAAAACATATCAGAGGGACAACGGAAGTACTTAGCACGGAAGTGACAGTACATATGTCAATTCTTGGTTTCCGGAGCACCGAGAAGATTGACGGGGTTATTTGCAACTGTTGTTGGGGTATACAGAAACTTGCTGGCTTGTTTTGAGAATCTAAACTATTGATGACAACTTTGACTGGACTAAAGCCAGGAAAATAGTTCTTGACTGGGGTAGTTTGCCATATAAACTCGAGTTGGGACCAGCTAGGGAGGACTTGAAATTATGCTTTAGTCAGAGTGCCAGGGCACGGCAGCGCCTAGTGGAAATAATATCTACCGTGTGTTAATTAGGGACTTAATTTTACACGTGCCTATAATGGCAGATGTAGATATGATTGATAGGACTGCAGGAGTGCCATTTAAGGTTCCCTACCAGATCCAAGGAAACTCTACAAGTTTTGGGAAAGAATTAAAAAACCCTTTCTGAAGAACACCAGTTCAACCATCAATAAAGTGCAGACAGAACGTAACTGAAAGCTAAAAGCAGGTTGATTCACCAAAGTGAGGGATGCGTACTGATGCACCACACAGCATCAGACAGTAGTAACGAACCGAGAACCGGCTAAGAGTACCTAGTGTTAGTCACAGTAACAATTAACATTAGTAATTAGCACTTATGAACTGAGTGGTTCGATGTGCAACGAGGATGATCTGTTAACTAACTAACTAACTAACTGCGTACACACTGCAAAAGACTTGTGCAGTTTGTTTAGGAACATTAGGAACGGACATTGTGTAGAGTGCAACCGGTCCCTGATTAACTCTTAATACCACCGGTGTCTATTTCGGATGTTCATGAAATTGGATTACCAGAGGTCTACAGAGGCAAAGCATTATCCGGCAAGATGGTTCCGGCAACGGGTGAGACGTACTTGTTCTGACGTAACGTGCTGTGGTCTATCTTTGCTGTGATCAGCTGACTGAGTTGATGTCTGAGAGACAGAGTCTACACACTTTATAGAACACGTCACACATTTTCTTCGCATACACGTCTCATACACGTTACACTTTTATTTTAATAAATTACTCTTTATTAATTTCTAGAAGCAAGAGTTGTTGAGTATGTTGCGTTGGGGAAGTATGAGAAGGGGGCATAGTACGACAGTGTGAGAGTGATAGGAAAAGGTGTCCATAGGCTGATGGAGTGTGTTGGACGGAAGCTGGTGGATTCTCCAGAATATTGAGAGGGAAAAAATAATATTATAATGTGGGTGTCGGATCTCCTCACTCCAGGGACGACACTTTAAAGGAGGACACGACATTATTGGGGGCTCGTAAACGTGATATTTGGACAGTGGGATCTCTCGTAAACGTGATCTTTGGACAGCGGGATCTATCGTAAACGTGATCTTTGGACAACGAGATCTCTCGTAAACGGGATCCTTGGACAGCGGGATCTCCCGTAAACGGAATCCTTGGACAGCGAGATCTCCTGCAAGCAGGAACCTTTGACAGTGGGATCTTCTGACAACGTGGTCTTTTGACACGGGATCCTTAGTTATAAGAGGGAGATATCATTTTGGAGAATCCAGCTAGAGTGAATGTGGATAGGGGTTAGGACTAATATCTTACCTGTTCACACTTCACACGTCTGCATAGGTCTGTGGTCCTGATTCTACTCTTGTCACTGAGTGAATGTACTGTGTGTGGTAATATCTAGATTTATAGTACTTGTTCATATATCTGTATAGTAATTTGCAGTTATATTGTACTAGACCTGCTAGCTTACCTCTCTGTATAATGGCCACCCCTAAACTTAGCACAGCAGAATTAAAGGCAAAGGGGGAAGAAATGGGATTGGCGGGTTCTGCTCTAACGGATTACATACAGGAAGTGGAGAGAGAGTATCGTCAAGCAGAAAGGGATGATCGAAAGGCCGAGCTGGAATTGAGAAGGATGGAGTTGGAACAAGCAGCTAAGAAATTGGAAGCTGAGCAAGCAGCTAAGAAATTTGAAGCTGAGCAAACAGCTAGGAAATTAGAAGCTGAACAGGAAGCACAGAAAAGGGAGCACGAGTACCGGATGAGGGAACTCGAGTTGAAGAGTCAATCTAATGGAGAAACTGAGGGAGCAGTTGGAGGTTCCTCCATCCCAGGATCAACACCAGTAGGTGGACATGGGTACCATGCTATGAAGTTTCCTTTAGCGGTCTACGAGGAGGACAAAGAGAAGATTGATCAATACCTTCAACGCTTCGAGGCTATGTCAGTTGCTATGGGTCTGGAGCGTAACAAATGGAATCTTAAGCTATCCCAGGGATTACGCGGGACGGGATACGAGGTTTATACTCGCCTGCCACCAGGACATGAGAACAATTATGATGAGTTAAAGACGGCTCTGCTGAAACGATTCGAGGTTACGTCACATACCTACCGGAAAAAATTTCGAGCAGCGAAACGAGAACCGGGGGAGTTGTTTGCCGCCTACAGTTTGCGTCTAAAATCTTATCTCCATAAGTGGATGGATTTGGCTGGGTTCGCACATGACTATGAGAGTCTGGAAGAGCTCATGGTGGTCGACCAGCTGAAGAAGCAAATGTCTAAACCTCTCAGGACGTTCCTGGGAGAACAAGGAGCGGAACGTATTGACCTCGTGAATAAATTAGCAGAACGGTTCGTCGAGGTACATGGGGAGGCAGGGGAAAACCTTTCCACCAACACCAAAAGTCAAGAGAAACATGACAAGAAGAAAGCCAAAAACTCAGGAACCAAAAAGTGGGAACCTTATGTGCAAAAATCAGAGGATAATTCAGAGAAGAAGAAGGAGGGAAGCAAGAGCACTTCAAGCTCTACACCTAAACGACCGTGGTCGGAGAAGTGGTGTTCAATTTGTAAGTCACCCTCTCACAATACGAGGGACTGCAAATCGAAGGCTAAGAACCCTCACTTTGCAGCATGTCAAGTGACTTCCAAGGAGGTTGTCACGGAAAATGCCAAGGTCAACAAGGAAGCTCGCCACCAGGAGAGCTCATTAAAGTCCGACAATAGAAAATCTAGGACAGGGAAATGGTGCAACCAATGTCAGTCGAATACGCACAATGCTATTGACTGCAGGGAAAAGTCAGGAGACACTCAATTCGTCGTGTGCTCAGGGAAACCTAAGGTGGAGCCCACCGAACAGGTCGAGGCCGAGGAAGAGACTCCAGACCAGGAAAAACCACCTGTAGTGGAATTGGTAGAGGTTAACGGTCGTCAAGTGGAGTGTTTATACGACACAGGACTGGACGGGGAGGCCGTGATTTCTGCGGATCTAGTACATCCAGAACAATTCACAGGTGAAACCTTGGATATACAGCCTGCACAGAAGAGTGCTGTAACCATGAAGTTGCCCATTGCTAATGTGGAGATTCGGTCAAGGTACGTCACCGGCACCATCAAGGCCGCTGTATTGACCGATCCCATTTTTCCAGTCATCCTAGGTTGCCGGTATGTCTTTCTGGGAATGCCCAGGGAGCCAATCCATATGGGAGCAATGCAGACTCGCTCTCAGACGAAAACGGAAGAGGCAGACGCAATTGTGACTAACCCAATGCCGGGGGAGCTACGAACTGCCCAGAGTGAGGATGATACTTTACGTCCTTGCTACAAAAAGCTGCAGAAAAGTGCTGATCCACCAGGACGGGGGCAGTACTACATGAAGAATAGGATACTCTACAGGAGAGCAGGAAGGGGAGACAACCTATACGGTCAGTTGGTCGTCCCGAAAGCTCATCGGTCCCAGATTCTTCATATGGGGCATACCATCTCCTTTAGTGGACACATGGGTATTGCCGCCACCATGCAGCGGATTTCCTGCCACTACTATTGGCCGGGAATGACAGATGATGTGCGTCGGTATGTGAAGTCATGCCCTGAGTGCCAGAGGGTGGCACCGAAACACTGGACAGCACCGGTGATGTTGGGTGAGATGCCCATCATGAACTCTCCTTTCGAGAGGGTAGCCATCGATATCGTGGGTCCACTTCCCAGGACTAGGAAGAGGAACATGTATATACTCACAATGGTGGATTGCTGTACAATGTGGGGTGAAGCTATACCGTTGACCACGATTGACTCGAAAAGAGTGGCGGACGCACTGATGGAGGCCTTTACCAGATTAGGCTTTCCGGATCAAATTCTGACGGACAATGGATCTCAGTTTTGTGGAAAACTCATGGAGGAGGTATTTAGGGTGTTTCACTCTAACCACATACATACCAGCCCTTACCACCCTCAAGCCAATGGACAAGTAGAGCGTTTCAACGGCACGTTGATGACAATGCTCAGGAAACTAGCGCAGGAAAAACCTGATAGGTGGGATGAATATATCCCAGCAGCACTCTTTGCCTATCGGGAAGTTCCTCATGGCTCAACAGGACTACCACCCGCTACGTTGCTGTTTGGTCGTCCAATCAAAGGACCGTTGGAAGCCATGTTGAGGAGTTGGACTGAAGAGAGGACGTCAGAAGAAGTGATCTCATCCTATCAATACGTGGAGGAACTGAAAGAAAAACTCCACAAGGGATGGACTCTGGCAAATCAAAACTTGAAAAAGGCCAGGAAAAGACATGCGGCTTACTACAACCGTAGGTCTAAAGAAAGATCTCTAGAGGTAGGAGATAAAGTCTTGTTGTTACTCCCAACGGGAAACAACAAACTGGAGATAGGTTGGCAAGGACCATTTCCCGTGGAAAGGGTAATATCCGGAACCAACTATCAAATCCGGATCCGGGGAAAGTCGAAGATTTTCCATATCAATCTCTTGCGGAAATACGAAGAGAGACCCGGAGACAAGGCAGCTCACCTCATGGCAATGGCTGTTGCAGTGGAGACAGAAGTGGGAACCAACGAGGGCAGGGAATATCCCTTGGTACACCAGGAAACCTATAGGGATGTACAAGTGAACCCTGATCTGACCTCACAGGAGAGGGAAAAGATAACCCAGGTTCTCAAGTCTCATAAGGAGATACTGACTGATAAACCAGGACGAACGAGGTTGGTGGAGTTTGAGATGACTTTGACCACACAGGAGCCGGTTCGTCAGAAGGTTTACCCAGTGCCATTCTCTAAAGAAAAGGCCCTGGAGGAGGAAATAAAAAAACTGCTGGAGGATGACGTGATTGCACCATCCACATCCCCATACAATGCGGGGGTAGTTTTGTTACGCAAACCAAGTGGAGAACACAGGTTGTGTATAGATTACCGACTGCTGAACAGTCATACACAGTTTCAGGTGGAACCTTTGCCGAATCCAACTCAGTTATTCGCTAGGCTCCATAAGGCTCGGTACTTTTCAAAGGTGGATCTGAGTCGGGGGTACTATCAGATACCAGTCAAACCGGAGATTCGACCACTGTTAGCTTTCAGTACACCCAGTGGACACTACGAATTCAAGGTCATGCCCTTTGGACTCAGCAATGCACCTAGTGTGTTTACACGCATGATGAGGACTTTACTAGAGCCGTTACAGGATCCGTCCATCATCTCATTCATGGATGATATTCTGATTTCCAGTGACAGCTTGGATGACCACTTACAATCCTTGGAGAGAGTGTTTAATAGACTCAAGGAAGTAGGGCTTACTGCTCGTCCAACCAAGTGCATGATTGGTTACCAAACTCTGGAATTTCTAGGTCACACCATCACTCCAGGACACATTGTTCCAGAAGAGAAGAACCTGGAGAAAATCAGTAATGCACCAAGGCCAAAAACGAAGAAGGATGTGCGATCTTTTCTCTCGTTGTGTGGGTTCTACCACAAATTTATCCCACATTTCACTGAACTGGGAGCTCCGTTGACGGAAACCTTGAAAAAGGGATTACCGGATCAAATCATTTGGACACCAGAATGTGAGAATGCCTATAGTCAGTTAAAGGAGGCCTTGGTCAGCAAACCTGTATTACAGCTCCCTGACCTTTCCAAACCATTTGTGTTGAGAACGGATGCAAGTGCGATTGGAATTGGAGCCGCTTTATTACAGGAAGGAAAAGACGATGCTTCGGTTTTGAAACCTGTGGCATACGCAAGTAAGAAACTTCTACAGGCGGAGAGGAATTATTCAACCGTCGAGAGAGAATGCTTGTCCCTCGTATGGGCAGTGCAAAAATTTCAGCCATATTTGTATGGAGTTAAGTTTCGGGTCCAGTCAGATCATCAGCCCCTGATGTTCCTGGCTACTTCTCAGAAGCTCAACGCACGTTTGATGCGGTGGTCGTTGTTACTTCAACCGTATAATTTCACAGTAGAGTACATTCCTGGGAAGGAAAATGTTGGAGCGGATTTCTTGTCAAGACACCCAGCTCCTGAAGAAGAAGAATGAATCATCTGGATTAAACTCACGGTGGAGAAGAGTGAGATGGACTACTCTCTTAGGAGGGGGCCTATGTCACAAAATGAAACCGTGTGTTTATCCGGTTGATTATTACGGAGGATTTTCTGATTACGCGGACGATCAGCCAGCGACATCTATTTTTACTAACTGGAAAAACACAGCGGATGTCAAAATCTCAGGACAATATTTGTAGCTGCACGTGTAAATCTCTAACGGATTTTGAAACATTTGGTGGTGATGGAGACAGCGCCGTGACAGTTTGTCAACATTTGAATACAAATGGAAGCAGTGGGGTCAGCCCATATACAAAATTGGTGGTGAGTGAGGAGGAAGTGAGTGCGCTGAATCAAATATCACCTTGACAAGTCATAAAACATATCAGATGTACAACGGAAGTACTTAGCACGGAAGTGACAGTACATATGTCAATTCTTGGTTTCCGGAGCACCGAGAAGATTGACGGGGTTATTTGCAACTGTTGTTGGGGGTATACAGAAACTTGCTGGCTTGTTTTGAGAATCTAAACTATTGATGACAACTTTGACTGGACTAAAGCCAGGAAAATAGTTCTTGACTGGGGTAGTTTGCCATATAAACTCGAGTTGGGACCAGCTAGGGAGGACTTGAAATTATGCTTTAGTCAGAGTGCCAGGGCACGGCAGCGCCTAGTGGAAATAATATCTACCGTGTGTTAATTAGGGACTTAATTTTACACGTGCCTATAATGGCAGATGTAGATATGATTGATAGGACTGCAGGAGTGCCATTTAAGGTATAACCTATTATAATATATTCGTTATAATTACTTTAGGCAGTAGCCTTGTTAACTATAGTGTGATGATTAGCACTGTTAGTGGAAACTAGCTAGAGTAGGGAAGTGATACTTGGCTCGGTTAGCTAGAATAGATTAGTGAAGTGTTGATAAGCTTTACTAGTTGAGTAATGAAGGATAATTGGGATCTTCCCGTAGGTGTCCCTGGTGGGCGGGGTTCCGCATTCTGGTTGCTGATATTTTTTCTTTGTCATAGCCTGATTCGACTCTAGGTGGGTAGCTAATCTGCTCTATGACTAAGTCTAGTTAGCTAAAGATCATTAAGCAAGGTGATAGGCTTACACTCAGCCGAAGGGATCAGTGACTAGTACTATCACCAGATGTGTTGTTTCTATCCTAGGTTCCCTACCAGATCCAAGGAAACTCTACAAGTTTTGGGAAAGAATTAAAAAACCCTTTCTGAAGAACACCAGTTCAACCATCAATAAAGTGCAGACAGAACGTAACTGAAAGCTAAAAGCAGGTTGATTCACCAAAGTGAGGGATGCGTACTGATGCACCACACAGCATCAGACAGTAGTAACGAACCGAGAACCGGCTAATAGTACCTAGTGTTAGTACAGTAACAATTAACATTAGTAATTAGCACTTATGAACTGAGTGGTTCGATGTGCAACGAGGATGATCTGTTAACTAACTAACTAACTAACTGCGTACACACTGCAAAAGACTTGTGCAGTTTGTTTAGGAACATTAGGAACGGACATTGTGTAGAGTGCAACCGGTCCCTGATTAACTCTTAATACCACCGGTGTCTATTTCGGATGTTCATGAAATTGGATTACCAGAGGTCTACAGAGGCAAAGCATTATCCGGCAAGATGGTTCCGGCAACGGGTGAGACGTACTTGTTCTGACGTAACGTGCTGTGGTCTATCTTTGCTGTGATCAGCTGACTGAGTTGATGTCTGAGAGACAGAGTCTACACACTTTATAGAACACGTCACACATTTTCTTCGCATAACGTCTCATACACGTTACACTTTTATTTTAATAAATTACTCTTTATTAATTTCTAGAAGCAAGAGTTGTTGAGTATGTTGCGTTGGGGAAGTATGAGAAGGGGGCATAGTACGACAGTGTGAGAGTGATAGGAAAAGGTGTCCATAGGCTGATGGAGTGTGTTGGACGGAAGCTGGTGGATTCTCCAGAATATTGAGAGGGAAAAAATAATATTATAATGTGGGTGTCGGATCTCCTCACTCCAGGGACGACACTTTAAAGGAGGACACGACAACGAGACAGAGGGCTGTGGACAGACATGATCACCAACGCCACACGGCATGGATTATAAAATGATTGGCAGCACACGAGACAGAGGGTTGTGCACAGACATGATCACCAACGCCACACGGCATGGATTATAAGATGATTGGTAGCACACGAGACAAGAGGGTTGTGGAGAGACATGATCACCAACGCCCCACGGCATGGATTATAAGATGATTGGTAGCACACGAGACAGAGGGCTGTGGACAGACATGATCACCAACGCCACACGGCACGGATTATAAGATGATTGGTAGCACACGAGACAGAGGGCTGTGGACAGACATGATCACCAACGCCACACGGCATGGATTATAAGATGATTGGTAGTACACGAGACAGAGGGCTGTGGACAGACATGATCACCAACGCCACACGGCATGTATTATAAAATAAAGATACAATTTCGTGCGGGACCTAAGGTTCCAGTCAGCAGACGCACTAAACCACGCTGTTCTAATTCTTACTTAGACGCACTATATCCCAGATAGTGTTTGACTGAAATTCAAGATGCCCCAGACTGTTCTTACTTCATTTCTTTATGTCCCAAATATTTCTTACTAAAATTCATTATTTCCCAAATATTAATTCCATCCATCCATCCATCCATCCATCATGTGCCATGCCGATAAGCGTGGGCGGTCATGTTTTGCCATCTCACTCGATCACCAGAGTCGTGGATCAGCTCCGTGTTTCTGTCTCGACCATGCCACGTGGCCAAGCCATCCAGGTATTTACTTCTTGGTCTTCCCCTTGGTCTCTTCCCTTCGATCTTGCCAGTTGTCACCAAGTTCTCCAATTCATTTCTTCTCATAACATGCCCAAAAAATTTTGACTGTCTACGTCTAATGTCTCTAATCAGTTTACGATCTTCATTTGTTTCTTGTAGGACTTGTTCATTGGTTTTTCTGTCTGTCCATGGTATTCTTTGCATTTTCCTCAGAAACCACATTTCCACAGCCATCAGATGTTTTTCAGCTTGTCTGCTCATTGTCCACGCTTCACATCCATATAAAAGTACAGGTTCTATGTAGCACTTCAACACTCTTTTTCTCGTTTCAATTGATATCTTTTTATTGGTCAGTATGTTTTTCATCTTGCAAAAGGCTACCTTCGCAATGGCAATTCTTGTTCTAATCTCTTCAAGGCATCTCCCATCAGATGTTATGACTGTTCCGAGATAGCTGTACCGATTCACTTGTTTAAGAATATGCCCATTTACTTGTATATTACATTGTGGTAATTCTTCCTTCCTAGTGACGACCATAATCTGTGTCTTCTTACAATTCAATTCTAACCCTAGTTGTTCACTGTGTGCAACAACCGCATCTACTAAATGTTGCAGGTCCTGTTCATTGTCTGCAATCAAGACTGTATCATCTGCATATCTAATGTTATTGATGTATCGTTCCCCCAATGTTCATTCCTTCCATATCTTCTATATTTCCGAAAATATTTTCACTGTACAGGGAAAAAAGATCTGGAGACATTACATATCCCTGTCTCACACCTCTCTTAATAGGCTGATATTGACCTACTTCATTATCAATTCTTATGGCAGCTTGTTGTTTCCAATATATGTTTTTTACAAGTCTAAGGTCTTTTCCATCAATTCGTAGGTCTTCAAGCATCCTTATCATGTCGACATGTCTCGCTTTATCGAAAGCCTTTGTGTAGTCAATAAAGCAAAGGTGTAGATCTTTGTTTACCTTTATAGAAAGTTCAATTACTGTTCTCAGTATATAGACAGCATTTACTGTACCCTTGCCTTCTACAGACCCACATTGTTTTTCTCCTATTTCGGGTTGTATTTTTTTTTTTCCTAACTCTTTGCATAGTAATTCTCAGCAAAATTCATTATGTCCCATATTTCTTATCATAATTAATTATGTCCCACATATTTCTTACTAAATTCATTATGTCGCAAATATTTCTTACTAAATTTCATGATGTCCCAATTATTTCTTACTAAAATTCATGATGTCTCAAACATTTTTTACTAAAATTAATTATGTTCCAAATATTTCTTACTAAAATTCATCATGCCCCAAAAATGTCTTACTACAATTCATGACGTCCCAGATTGTTCTTAATGTAATTCATTTTTTCCACAGCCAGTTCTTACCATGACACATTAAATTATAATACTTAAGTTTAACTATTTCTGACCAACAGTACATTAATGTAACTCCGTTTGGTCCAGTTATTAATCTTCCCAGGGCACAACGAGGTACAAAGACAAAACGCAAACAATAACATCCGTTTGAACTAGAATCCACAGGGAGAGCAAGGGTAAATAAAGAGACCAGAGAACATGCACCAGTCCAAACGGAAATGAGGTCAAGGGTGGAGAAATCGTCAGTGTAAATTGCAAGCAAAAGGTCTTGCGAACGCGGTTTATGAGCCCGTATTCCCGGGTTCGAAACACAGCGGTGCTTGTTTTTTTCGAAAAAGGTATAGGAGCCGGTCGTTCAGAAAGCAATGGCAAACTACTGAACGTAAAATTTGCCCAGGAATCACGAACAGCGACAATGCTGGGGTTTACTGCTACGTCCTGTGAAGGACATGCAACTTAATTAATTAATGTGTAGGACACACAGAAATCATAATTATCTCAACTGACAAAATATAAATCAGGTAGAAAGTGAAACTAAATCAAGAATACAATGCGATTGGAAATAATATTAAAAAGAACTGAATCGCGATTCAGTTACACACACACACACACACACACACACACACACACACACACACACACACACACACACACACACACATACACACACACAATTTAAGTGAAAACAAACTAAAGAAAGTGGGGACAAGGACGGCATTGGGCTCTCATCGCTGTTACAGCAATAGCTGAAGTATATGTTGCAGTAGGTTAGATATTCTTTGTGTGCATGTGCCAGGGCGGACATTAACGTCCATACTCTCCAAGCCTCTGATATAGCCACTGAGCTACCGCGGCTCCCATCTACCCACTGCGCTACCACGGCTCCCATCTAGCCACTGCGCTACCACGGCTCCCATCTAGCCACTGCGCTACCGCGGCTCCCATCTAGCCACTGCGCTACCACGGCTCCCATCTAGCCACTGCGCTACCACGGCTCCCATCTAGCCACTGAGCTACCACGGCTCCCATCTAGCCACTGCGCTACCACGGCTCCCATCTAGCCACTGCGCTACCGCGGCTCCCATCTAGCCACTGCGCTACCACGGCTCCCATCTAGCTAATGCGCTACCACGGCTCTCATCTAGCCACTGCACTACCACGGCTCCCATCTAGCCACTGCGCTACCACGGCTCCCATCTAGCCACTGCGCTACCACGGCTCCCATCTAGCCACTGCGCTACCACGACTCCCATCTAGCCACTGCGCTACCACGGCTCCCATCTAGCCACTGCGCTACCACGGCTCCCATTTAGCCACTACGTTACCACGGCTCCCATCTAGACACTGCGCTACCGCGGCTCCCATCTAGCCACTACGCTACCGCGGCTCCCATCTAGCCACTGCGCTACCACGGCTCCCATCTAGCTACTGCGCTACCACGGCTCCCATCTAGCCACTGCGCTACCACGGCTCCCATCTAGCCACTGCGCTAACACGGCTCCCATCTAGCCACTGCGCTACCACGGCTCCCATCTAGCCACTGCGCTACCACGGCTCCCATCAAGCCACTGCGCTACCACGGCTCCCACCTAGCCACTGCGCTACCACGGCTCCCATCTAGCCACTGCGCTACCGCGTCTCTCACCTAGCCACTGCGCTACCGCGGCTCCCATCTAGCCACTGCGCTACCACGGCTCCCATCTAGCCACTGCGCTACCACGGCTCCCATCTAGCCACTGCGCTACCGCGTCTCTCACCTAGCCACTGCACTACCGCGGCTCCCATCTAGCCACTGCGTTACCACGGCTCCCATCTACCCACTGCGCTACCACGGCTCCCACCTAGCCACTGCGCTACCACGGCTCCCATCTAGCCACTGCGCTACCACGGCTCCCATCTAGCCACTGAGCTACCACGGCTCCCATCTAGCCACTGCGCTACCACGGCTCCCATCTAGCCACTGCGCTACCACGGCTCCCATCTAGCTACTGAGCTACCGCGGCTCCCATCTAGCCACTGCACTACCGCGGCTCCCATCTAGCCACTGCGCTACCGCGGCTCCCATCTAGCCACTGCGCTACCATGGCTCCCATCTAGCCACTGAGCTACCACGGCTCCCATCTAGCCACTGCGCTACCACGGCTCCCATCTAGCCACTGCGCTACCGCGGCTCCCATCTAGCCACTGCGCTACCACGGCTCCCATCTAGCCACTGCGCTACCACGGCTCCCATCTAGCTAATGCGCTACCACGGCTCTCATCTAGCCACTGAGCTACCACGGCTCCCATCTAGCCACTGCGCTACCACGGCTCCCATCTAGCCACTGCGCTACCACGGCTCCCATCTAGCCACTGCGCTACCACGACTCCCATCTATCCACTGCGCTACCACGGCTCCCATCTAGCCACTGCGCTACCACGGCTCCCATTTAGCCACTACGTTACCACGGCTCCCATCTAGACACTGCGCTACCGCGGCTCCCATCTAGCCACTACGCTACCGCGACTCCCATCTAGCCACTGCGCTACCACGGCTCCCATCTAGCTACTGCGCTACCACGGCTCCCATCTAGCCACTGCGCTACCACGGCTCCCATCTAGCCACTGCGCTAACACGGCTCCCATCTAGCCACTGCGCTACCACGGCTCCCATCTAGCCACTGCGCTACCACGGCTCCCATCAAGCCACTGCGCTACCACGGCTCCCACCTAGCCACTGCGCTACCACGGCTCCCATCTAGCCACTGCGCTACCGCGTCTCTCACCTAGCCACTGCGCTACCGCGGCTCCCATCTAGCCACTGCGCTACCACGGCTCCCATCTAGCCACTGCGCTACCACGGCTCCCATCTAGCCACTGCGCTACCGCGTCTCTCACCTAGCCACTGCACTACCGCGGCTCCCATCTAGCCACTGCGTTACCACGGCTCCCATCTACCCACTGCGCTACCACGGCTCCCACCTAGCCACTGCGCTACCACGGCTCCCATCTAGCCACTGCGCTACCACGGCTCCCATCTAGCCACTGAGCTACCACGGCTCCCATCTAGCCACTGCGCTACCACGGCTCCCATCTAGCCACTGCGCTACCACGGCTCCCATCTAGCTACTGAGCTACCGCGGCTCCCATCTAGCCACTGCACTACCGCGGCTCCCATCTAGCCACTGCGCTACCGCGGCTCCCATCTAGCCACTGCGCTACCATGGCTCCCATCTAGCCACTGAGCTACCACGGCTCCCATCTAGCCACTGCGCTACCACGGCTCCCATCTAGCCACTGCGCTACCGCGGCTCCCATCTAGCCACTTCGCTACAGCGGCTCCCATCTAGCCACTGCGCTACCACGGCTCCCATCTAGCCACTGCGCTACCACGGCTCCCATTTAGCCACTACGTTACCACGGCTCCCATCTAGCCACTGCGCTACCACGGCTCCCATCTAGCCACTATGCTGCCGCGGCTCATAACTGTAGATGCGGCCAGTAACTGGACCATAACGAAACGTAAAGAAACTGAACATACTGAAAGAATACCGCAGTTAAATATCCACAAATAAAGACGATACCGACAAATATGTAAACAATATAACAGCAAAAGAGAAAGAACCAGAAGCAACTCTCGATGGGGTCAAGTGGGCAATAAAAACCTCAAGAAGGGAAATCACCGGGATGTGTCACAACTGAGTATGTTAAAGCTGGTGGAGATGAAAGTGTGAAAATATACCCCGCGTTATCTCATAAGATATGGGAACAAGGAATTTGGCCTAAAGAATGAATGAGAACAATATGCATCTCAATACCTAAGAGGGTTAAATCAGATTATGTAACAATTACAGAACAGTTGCCTTAATAAGCCAAGCAAACAAACTTGTACGTAAAATAATCTTGGGAAGACTATAAAATAGAAGGAGAAAAAAGCTGGCTATAGGTGAAAGACCCGATCAGAGTCATGTGAAGCCATGTGTGCAGGTGGTGGATGAGTTAAAGAGCAGTGGACAGATAGTTGTAGGTTATGGTCTCCAACTTTACGACGGTAGGCGAAGGATTTGTTGTTGTTGTTGAGACTGTAGCGAAACGCCAGTGGCCCATGTCCTTATGTATTCTGTTATTCTTGGTAAACAGGGGGAAACGGCTTTCGGAAGCTCTCAGTTCTTTATTTGCTCAATTCTCCATGAAAGATGGTTCTTTGGGTTATCTTCATACCACAATCTGTACATGGAGCGAGTATATATTTGTCTTTCCTTTCGGGTAGTCCCGAAGGCGCGCCTTGCGTCAAATGTGTACTGGTGCAGCGGCTGGTCAATTGATGGCCGGGCAAACAAGTACCGTTTGCAAGTTGCAACTTGTCAAAGTTAATTAAAGATAACGACAGAAGTGCAACAGACTACTGAGACAATTAAAAGGTCTCCTACTGGTGGTGGAGAAAGGGTCCTCTGCTATGGAAAGTGACTATGTCTTCTAACGGACATTATCACCAGTGCTTCTAGGCTAACGCCAATATGTCCGACGAGGCCAACTCAGGGTTTGGTGCGGTTAACTCCGAAACAGAGGCAAGGTCCAGGTCGTGAGGCAAGGACATGTTGCATGACTGGTGCATTGCCGGTTTTTTTCAACAACATACGCCTGAGAGCAGTTGTTGTCGGGAGGGAGCCTAAGAGTGATTTTCTTGCATACTCAGTTTATACCAGACATTAAAAGGCACTCATCCATTATCCCTCCACGAACACCTCACCGTATCTGCAACCGTAAAGCTTTTCATAGGTCAGTGAAGACCTGGTGCCGAATTAATTCATGTGGCAATGAACAGAAGTCCTCAACACACCAGTCGCTTGGATTCTACAAAAGCCTGTGGAATCTACAACCAGTTGCTGGAGAAGGAAGGAGATTCTGACATCTTTGGTGAGATATATCTGGACAGATCAGACAGTATCTGAAGCTGGATCTTTGACTGTGGTGACTGGAGGCTCTGTGTCAAAACTTTACCAGTGTAGTGTCTGTGTAGATCTATCTGTTTATCTGCCTTTATGTGTTCCTGTGCTGTTCTTGATTAGGTTAATAAAATTACTTCCAAGTTGTTCTGACGACTGCCATGTTATTTATGTGTCAGCCAGAAGAACACTGCAGGAAATAGGTCCCTAGGTCGAAAGGAAGCGTGACAGTGAGTCCAGGGAAAACGGAGGAGGGTTGGCAGGTAAAGACCTATTCCAGCCAGGGCTATAGAAGATTAATTAAACATTGTGACCGGGCTATTTGGGACCCTCCACGTAGCTTGTTACAATTTCTGGGGGCACGTCGCGGGATATTTGAAATCCTGGTGGAGTTCTGGCTGATTTAGTGATAGGGGACAGATATCCTTGTTTTCTATCAATAGGTTCTGCCTACCGTGCCTGGCTATTGTCTATACTCTTCCTGACACAGACTGACAGACATACGACGTGTGGTGGTCGTGTAATGTAACTTGTTGTATATTTGTGAGGGCAGGTGAATAGACAATTACCTCTTCCCTTACCCTCTGAGTTTAAGATGGCATCAGCTGGGTTTAAGGTCGCTGACGTACAGGCTACAGGGCGTGAAATGGGTTATGATGGAGCGAAGTTACAGAAATATGTGCAGGAGGTGGAAAGAGACTACAGACAGGCTGTGCGCGAAGCCAAGAGGATTGAGGCGGAGGCTGAGGTTAGGAAGATGGAGGCCGAGCAGGCAGTCAGAGACCATGAGTTCCGTATGAGAGAGCTGGAGCTGAAAGCTCAAACTGCCAAGGAAAGAGACGGTGCAGTGAGAGACACAGTTCTCCCTGACTCAACAACTTCTGGTGGCGGTCCATACCAGGCAATGAAGTTCCCATTGCTCCCGTTCGATGAACACAAAGATAAGATCGACCAGTATCTTCACAGATTTCGGTCGATGGCTTTGGCTATGGGATTGGAACGAGGGAAATGGAACTTGAAACTCTCACAGGGCCTGAGGGGGACCGCGTACGAGGTCTATTCTAGGTTGCCACCTGGTATGGAGAATGACTATGAAGCTCTGGAGAAAGCACTATTGAAAAGGTTCCAGATGACAGCTCATACTTATCGACAACAGTTCAGAAAGTCGAAGAGAGAGCCAGGAGAGATGTTCGCAGCCTACAGTGTCAGACTGAAGTCTTACCTTTTGAAGTGGATGTCATTAGCTGGATTTGCTAACGACTATGAAAGTTTGGAAGAATTGGTGGTCGTGGACCAAATGAAGAGAATGATGCCTAAGCCATTGCAAACCTTCTTGCTTGAAAATGGGGCAGAAAGGTTAGACCTAGTCAACACGTTGGCGGAAAGGTATGTGCTAGCTCATGGGGATAATGGGGAATTGTCACAACCCAATCCCCGACCACCAGACACATGGTCTGGAAAGAAGAAGAACCCTAAAACAGCTCACCCCAAGAAGGAGGATCCTTTCGATAAAGTTCCTAGTAAGAAACCCTCTGGTAAGAGTCCACCTGGATCTCCTAAAAGAAAGTGGAGTGAAAAGTGGTGCGCCTATTGCAAATCTCCCACACACAATACGGTTGATTGCCGGCGTAAACAGAAAGACTCTCACTATGCTGCTTGTCTTGTAGAAACCGGGGAAGGGTCTCACAAGGAGGTAGAAGGGAGGGATCTTGGGAACAAAGATTTAGAAAAACCACCAGTAGTAGAAACGGTACTTGTGAACGGTCAACCAGTTGAGTGTCTCTATGACACCGGTCTGCAGTTTGAGGCTGTAATTTCATCACACTTAGTGAGTCCAGAGCAGTTAACCGGAGAATCTATTGAGATTCAAACGGCGACAAAGAGTGCGGTAGCGATGTCTCTTCCAATTGCGAAGGTGGACATCAAATCAAAATATGTTACCGGCACTATACAGGCAGCCGTTCTGCTAGATCCAATCTTCCCAATGATCTTGGGTTGTCGCTACGTCTTTCTAGGGATTCCAACCGAACCCATGTACGTAGGAGCGATGCAAACCAGATCTCAATCGGAGGATGAGCAGACGCCGGCCTTGATCGTGAATCCCTTGCCTGGGGAGTTACGAGCTGCTCAAAGCCAGGATGCTACTTTGCAACCTTGCTTCAACCAGTTGCCAAAAAGTTCTGACCCACCAAGACGGGGTCAGTATTATATGAAGAATCGGTTACTGTACCGGAGAGCCGGAGTGGAGGATCGCCAGCATGGACAGCTGGTAGTTCCTAAGGCTTATCGGGAACAGCTTCTTCATATGGGACACACCATTTCTTTCAGTGGACATATGGGTGTCGGGGCAACTCTCCAGCGCATTTCCTGCCATTACTACTGGCCAGGGATGACTGGAGACGTGCGTAGGTACGTCAAGTCGTGCCCAGAGTGCCAGCGAGTGGCACCAAAACACTGGACAGCTCCGGTAGTCCTGGGAGACATGCATATTATGAACTCTCCTTTCGAGAGAGTGGCCATCGATCTTGTTGGTCCTCTTCCTAGGACTAGGAAGAGGAATAAGTACATTCTCACGATGGTGGATTGCTGTTCCATGTGGGGCGAGGCGATACCTTTGGCCACAATCGACTCTAAGCGAGTGGCTGATGCACTGATGGAGACCTTTACTAGGTTGGGATTTCCCAACCAGATCCTAACGGACAATGGGTCTCAGTTCTGTGGTAAGCTGATGGAAGAAGTCTTTCGTATCTTCCAGACTAACCACATTCACACCAGCCCGTATCACCCTCAGTCTAATGGGCAAGTAGAGAGGTTTAATGGTACCTTGATGACCATGCTTCGGAAGCTGGCACAAGAGAAACCAGACAGATGGGATGAGTATATCTCGACCGCCTTGTTCGCCTATCGGGAGGTTCCCCATGGGTCGACCGGGTTGCCACCAGCCACTCTACTATTCGGGAGGCCAATCAAGGGTCCCTTAGAAGCCTTATTGAGATGTTGGACAGAGGAGGAAACTTCTGAAGAAGCTGTATCCTCTTATAAATACGTCGAAGAGTTAAAGAAAAAACTCCAGACGGGTTGGGCTTTGGCAGCTCAGAATCTGAGGGCGGCCAGAAAGAGACACGCGGCCTACTACAATAGAAGGACGAAAGATAGGTCTCTTAAGGTGGGGGATCGGGTTCTGTTGTTACTTCCAGTAGGTTCCAATAAACTCGAGATTGGTTGGCAGGGGCCTTTCCCGGTGGAAAGGGTTGTGTCCCGCACCAACTATGCCATCCGGATCAGGGGGAAATCCAAAATCTTCCACATTAACCTTCTCAAAAAGTTTGAAGAACGATCTGATGGTACTTCTCTCCCACTCATGACTATGGCGGTCGCGATGGAAACTGAATCGGGCGAAGACGCGGATCGGGGTTATCCATTACACCCTGGGGAAACCTATAGGGATGTCCATATAAATCCTGATCTGTCAGCTGAAGAAACAGACCGTGTCATCCGGTTGTTAGAGTCCCATCAGCAAATTCTTACCGATCGGCCAGGGCGGACAGGGTTGGTCGAGTTTGATATGACTCTGACTACCCAAGACCCAGTTCGCCAGAAAATATATCCAGTACCCTTTTCGAAAGAGAAGGCCCTGGAAACTGAAATCCAGAAGCTTCTGGACGATGACATCATCACTCCTTCGACTTCTCCTTATAATGCCGGGGTTGTCTTGTTGAGGAAGCCAAGCGGGGAGCACCGCTTATGTATTGATTACAGGCATTTAAACAGTTGTACGACATTCCAAGTTGAGCCGTTACCAAACACAAATCAACTGTTTGCCAGATTAAATAGGGCAAAGTACTTCTCAAAAATTGATTTAAGCCGGGGATATTATCAGATCCCTGTGAAGCCTGAGGTTCGGCCTATGCTCGCTTTCAGTACTCCGAGCGGCCATTACGAATTTAAGGTGATGCCTTTTGGGCTGAGCAATGCGCCCAGTGTGTTCACACGCATGATGAGAAAGTTATTAGACCCTTTAAGGGATCCTTCTGTTGTCTCGTTTATGGATGATATTCTCATCGCGTCTGACAATATGAAAGATCACCTGAAATCCTTGGAAAAGATCTTCATAAGATTGAAAGAGGAGGGGTTAACCGCCCGTCCAGCCAAATGCATGATTGGATATCAATCCTTGGAATTTCTGGGACACACTATTACCCCAGGGGGACTGGTACCGGAAGAAAAGAATATTGAGAAGGTCCGTCTCGCACCCCGTCCTAAGTCCAAAAAAGATGTTAGGTCTTTCTTGTCTTTGTGTGGGTTTTACCAGAAATTTATTCCGAGGTTCAACGAAATTGCGGCGCCGTTAACTGAGACCCTGAAGAAAGGATCACCAGATCTTATAGTCTGGACCCCGAGCTGTGAAGAAGCTTATGGGAAGCTGAAACAGGCTTTGGTGGATAGGCCAGTCCTGCAACTCCCAAATTTGGAGAAAACGTTTGTTCTGAGAACCGACGCGAGTAACATAGGGATTGGGGCAACTCTGTTGCAGGAAGGGCGAGATAATCCTTCGGTGCTGTGTCCGGTGGCATATGCCAGTCGAAAACTGTTACCCGCCGAACGGAATTACCCCACCGTCGAACGGGAATGTCTAGCTCTAGTGTGGGCGGTACAGAAATTTCAACCTTATCTGTATGGAGTCCAGTTTAAAGTACAATCCGACCATCAACCTCTGACGTTCTTGGCAACTTCTAAGAAACTGAATGCGAGGTTAATAAGATGGTCATTGCTCTTACAACCGTATCAGTTCACGGTCGAATACATCCCCGGAAGGGAGAATGTGGGAGCAGATTTCCTATCACGGCATCCCATGGTTGAATGTGAGGGTGGGGTCATTCGAACAGAACCACTGACAGTAGAAAGTCGTAGGGTTCGACTTTCTTAAGAGGGGGCCTATGTAGCGAAACGCCAGTGGCCCATGTCCTTATGTATTCTGTTATTCTTGGTAAACAGGGGGAAACGGCTTTCGGAAGCTCTCAGTTCTTTATTTGCTCAATTCTCCATGAAAGATGGTTCTTTGGGTTATCTTCATACCACAATCTGTACATGGAGCGAGTATATATTTGTCTTTCCTTTCGGGTAGTCCCGAAGGCGCGCCTTGCGTCAAATGTGTACTGGTGCAGCGGCTGGTCAATTGATGGCCGGGCAAACAAGTACCGTTTGCAAGTTGCAACTTGTCAAAGTTAATTAAAGATAACGACAGAAGTGCAACAGACTACTGAGACAATTAAAAGGTCTCCTACTGGTGGTGGAGAAAGGGTCCTCTGCTATGGAAAGTGACTATGTCTTCTAACGGACATTATCACCAGTGCTTCTAGGCTAACGCCAATATGTCCGACGAGGCCAACTCAGGGTTTGGTGCGTTTAACTCCGAAACAGAGGCAAGGTCCAGGTCGTGAGGCAAGGACATGTTGCATGACTGGTGCATTGCCGGTTTTTTTCAACAACATACGCCTGAGAGCAGTTGTTGTCGGGAGGGAGCCTAAGAGTGATTTTCTTGCATACTCAGTTTATACCAGACATTAAAAGGCACTCATCCATTATCCCTCCACGAACACCTCACCGTATCTGCAACCGTAAAGCTTTTCATAGGTCAGTGAAGACCTGGTGCCGAATTAATTCATGTGGCAATGAACAGAAGTCCTCAACACACCAGTCGCTTGGATTCTACAAAAGCCTGTGGAATCTACAACCAGTTGCTGGAGAAGGAAGGAGATTCTGACATCTTTGGTGAGATATATCTGGACAGATCAGACAGTATCTGAAGCTGGATCTTTGACTGTGGTGACTGGAGGCTCTGTGTCAAAACTTTACCAGTGTAGTGTCTGTGTAGATCTATCTGTTTATCTGCCTTTATGTGTTCCTGTGCTGTTCTTGATTAGGTTAATAAAATTACTTCCAAGTTGTTCTGACGACTGCCATGTTATTTATGTGTCAGCCAGAAGAACACTGCAGGAAATAGGTCCCTAGGTCGAAAGGAAGCGTGACAGTGAGTCCAGGGAAAACGGAGGAGGGTTGGCAGGTAAAGACCTATTCCAGCCAGGGCTATAGAAGATTAATTAAACATTGTGACCGGGCTATTTGGGACCCTCCACGTAGCTTGTTACAGAGACAATGGCTACAGTCATCGATCTGTATGGTCACTGCTCTGAAAGAAAGCAATGACAACAAATGCCATCTTTACACATGCCAAGAAAATCATGTTTTGTAGTTTGGGGGAAAATAACAAGGGGAAAGCCAAGAAGTAAATATCAGGATGGCTTGGCCACGTGGCATGGTTGACACAAGAAAACTGAAGTGATCCACAACTCTGGTGATCGTGTGAGATGAAGAAACGTGACGTCCCACGCTTATCGAAATGGCACATGATGATGATGATGATGATGATGATGATGATGATGATGATGATGATGATGATGATGATGATGATGATGATGATGATAGGCGAAATAGAGGCACACGTGACAACATATTTATCTGTTATAACAGCCTATAGGAAATAGCAGAGAGTATAATGTAGATTGATGCTCTTGCTTTATAGACTTCTTAAATGCAGTTGACTGTAGAACAAGAAGAATTGTTGAGCATAATTAAACAAATTGACTTTTCATTAATTTAAAAAAAAAAAAAATTGGCTTTTCATTATACTTAATACAGATGAAAAATAACTCTACATTGAACAAAAGGCAGTTGTTAGAGTATGTAATGATACAACAGACTGGTTTATTATAGAACATGGAGTCAGACAGGGTTGTATGTTATCTCTTTATCTGTGTAACTTATATGCTGAAAACATTATGAGAAATGTTAGGAGAAAATAATAAAAAGGAACAATATGATCCCTTTATAATCGGTGGAATAGAGATGCCTGGGCTTCGGTATGCTGACGGCATAATACAATCAATATAAATCGTAAATGTGGAGATAATATAGTTAGTGCAAGAGCAAAATGAAAAGCCCAATTTATATCTCAATGCAACAATAATAAACACTGCCGACAAGACGCAGGGGTCGATAGATGTATTTATCAATGGAGAGAAATTACAGGAAGTTGGCAGTTTTCAATATCTAGGTTCACAGCTGACGGGCTATGGAGATGTGATGACAACAATTAAAAGCAGAATAAACATAGCTGCGTAAAAGCGAAAACAATTCAAACCTCTAAGCACTGGAACAGACGGAACAACAAACGTCGACTATGAGCAGGTTTATTTCCTGTGGCAATATATGGGTGCGAAACTGTGACATTTAACAAATCAGAGGAAACAACTGTGGACCTTTGAATATAAGTGTTAAGGAAGAGTATTACACAGTCATTAGCTGTGTTGATCTACCCAACAAGTTAAGTTCTTGTGGTGACTCTGAGAAGGTTGGCTATTAACATAAAAGAAAATGAGCAAATGTAATATTTAGGCACCTGGAAAGGCAGGATATCTGGAAAGAAATGTAATTAGCGTAATTATGGTAGGGGGTATACAGGAGAAGCAAAGAAGAGGAGGGCAACAAGGGTTCAAGATGAAACAGATACACTACACATGACAGCAAAAGTGGCACGACATTTGACTTAGACATTTGACTTACGATACAGAGATTTCGAAAGACTTTGTTTTATAGGGTAAATAGAGCCCCCCCCCCTCCCCGGGGGGGGGGGGGGGGGGTCAGGACAAGTAACTGGGTGCTGAACTTAACACAGGTAGCTCCATCTTGTGCTAACAGTAATTTATAAATATTGTGTTTATGGCTATTAATACCATTGTGGAAAATACTTGGAAATGATCAACCAACGAACTGGAAATGTGACTCTTTATAACCCGTGTATAACTCCCAGTGGTTAATTTACCAAACTCCACATAGAGTGGATCCATAGCTGAGACTTTACACGTTCACTCTTGGTATATTCTTCTTCTTCGTTCGTCCGGAATGTTTGTTTTGTAAGTAATTGCGTTATGTCTGTTTACAGCCAAGCTGCGATATTTGCGCTTTCGGTCGACACATCCGGCTTCTTCATGCATTTTTTGACCGGGTTAGCCTTCCCGGACTCTTGATATATTGTGTGCAACTTCGAGTGGTTAATTTGCCCAACTCCACAGAGTGGCTCAATAGCTGAGACTTTACACGTTCACTCTTGGTATATCATGTGCAACTTTCAGTGGTTAATTTACCCAACTCCACAGAGTTGCTCAATAGCTGAGACTTTACACGTTCACTCTTGGTATATCATGTGCAACTTTCAGTGGTTAATTTACCCAACTCCACAGAGTGGCTCCAATGCTGAGACTTTAAACGTTCACTTTTAGCAATAAATTAATATGTATGACCTAGCTAAGATATGAGATACTGATGAATGTAACTGTGGAACTGGTAAAATTACAGCTAAACATTTGTTGCAGGAAATTCTACCATATGCAGAACAGAGAAAGTATTTTAGCCCACATCCACTCCATTTGAGGACAAAATTTATGGGGATGCCAACAAGCTTAAACTTAAGTTGACTTCTGCTCTCTTATGATTAATCCATACAGACTTCTAAAGGTGGACGAAGAAGGGAAAGACAAGTTTGACTAGCATTCTGTTCTGTCTGTCACTTCCGGTAATCTGCGTGTTGGCATGTGGTGGTATTTTCAGTTGTAAGGTGATCTGAAGCAAGGAGCTTTAAATTATTATAGGGGGAAACCGTAGGATATCTCAGCTCAAAGCGTGCAGAGTTTTACCGAAAGAGGCTGAGAATTTGTCCAAGACCCATTTGTCTCTAATGATATTACACGGCCTTTTGATCTCTTGGGTAGTGAGATTGGATGCCCAGCTTTCTCCGATAAGGGCGAATAACAGGAGGTCCTGTGTGCAAGTTGTGATGGTTAAAAATCCCATGTCAGCTGTAAGTCGCGTCATCCAATCGCTGCCCTGACAAAATTTCTAGGGGGAGATGGGAGCCACCCACGAATAGATAGAGCCCGTTACCTTGTGTGGAATCTGTCTAGAGCAGTGGTTCTCTACCGGTGGATAATTCCCCCCCCCCCCCATCCCAGGGGAGAATTTTATGGTTTCCAGGAAAGGGGGGGGGGTGAAGATTATTTCAAGATCGCGTTAATACAAGAACCAATTACTTGATCTTGTTTTTCCCTTCATACTTTACGGTTCTGTACGTCTCATCCTTTTAAAATTCATTTTATAAAGCAAGTAGACCCACAAATCATGTTTTATGTGGACGTCTACACTTGTTTTAGTATGTGCTTCCATTATTACGTATACTGTGTAGGGGCGGGAGGAGGGATTTTTAGGTAGGAAATACGAAAGGGGGGCGGGGGGTGACGTTCTGAAAATATGGTGAAGGGGGGCACGGGCCAAATTTTTAGGTAGGAAATACGAAAAAGGGGGGGAGAGGGGGAGAGAGAGGGGGAGAGAGGGAGAGAGAGAGAGGGGGGAGAGGGAGAGAGAGAGAGAGAGAGAGAGAGAGAGAGAGAGAGAGAGAGAGAGAGAGAGAGAATGACGTTCTGAATATATGGTGAAGGGGGCACGGGCCAAGAAAGGTTGAGAACCACTGGTCTAGAGGAAGTCACCCTTACACACATGCATTCTGAAGTCAGGCAGACACATTCACAATTGAGGTGTATTACTGGGTGTTACTCACGTTCCTAGAAGAAGGAAGGAAGGAGGAGGAGGAGGAGGAAGAAGAAGAAGAAGAAGAAGAAGAAGAAGAAGAAGAAGAAGAAGAAGAAGAAGAAGAAGAAGAAGAAGAAGAAGAAGAAGAAGAAGAAGAAGCGACAATTACCAATGATGACCAGAAGCTGACTCACAAAAATGAGCTTGTACAGATAGACGTTTGTGAGTGCGTACACCGACAGCCAGCGTATGTGACCTAGGGGTTAACGAACGCAGTTTCACAATTTCCCGGCATGACAGGACGAGTGTTCAGAATCAGCCGCGGGCTATCTGAGATTTCGATGGTATGAGCGCCAGACGTTCTGAAAGCAATGGCAAACTACTGTCTGTAAAATAAAATCTGCATAGTAAATCACAAACTCAAACAGCCAAAATTTTCCGGCGTTGACTAGTGTCATCTATGAGGACACACTTCTAACTATTTAACACTAAATTAAAATAGTAAATAATCAACAGTACTAAAACTCAAGGAAACAGAGAAATGAACATCTTTACAAAGAAACCTCACATACTGTAAAGAATTATAAATACTATAAACTATGAATACTAGACGCCTATCTTTCCCCCCTTGTGAAAGACAGGCTCCTAAAAGTTGTCCTAAAATTAATCAGCCATAGCGCAGTAATCATCATGATGACCGAGGCTACAAAAAGACAAGTGTTATAGTCAAGTGAGATTCATTATTCACTTACCTCCTAAATGGCCAGGAAAGGAATGGTCGTCAGCCAGTATATCCATCCTTCAACACACACTCCAACATAAATCCCGCGAACAAAACACAAAGAAGTAATACCAATCACAGTTTATAAATCCATAATTCAAGTTTTCAACGGCCCACACAAGTAACTAAACTACGGAAAGTTGTGAAAACTGTTCGTTACTCATAGACTCCATACAACCTTACAATGCTGTCAACTGGGGTTGTGTTAAATGTAAAGTGTACACAAACTTCACGCAGGGTTCACGTGACGCAGAAGCAACCACGTGACATGACCAGTGATACGCCTATGTCACTATTTCCCGCGACCAATCTTGAATAGTACGTTAAGGGGGGAAGGTGACGGCGTGCATAACGAAGGGGTTATGGAGATAGCCTGGGGTTAACCTACTATTTTGTTTTTTGTGTCTTTTAGCCGAGCATAAGCAATTTCGTGGCGATTGTAGCCAAGATTGCTAACATGGATGAGCAACTAGAATTGCGTAAGCATGCACAAGCTAGGGACCCGTTAAGAATCAACCGCGAAAATGTAATTCGTGTTGGCAGACAAATGTGACAATTTTGTGACAATATTTTAGGAACTATGAACACATGCAAGTGAATATTTTTAGAAAGTGCATATTTAGCGTGACAACATACGAATGCCAATCGTGGACCATTTCATAATCACTCATTCATTCATTCAGTAACATGTCCCTTGCAGAACCTCGCTCCGATAACAACCATCTGGGAAACTTCTCGATCACAAGCAAGATGTCCCGTGTCCGATACACCCATCTGGAGATCATCCGCCACATCTTGCACCCATCTTATCTTTGGCCTTCCTCTTCTTCTCTTCCCAGGTATATACTCCTGCATTATTCTTCTCTCCAAACTCTCATGACGTTTCAAGTGTCCAAAATATATCCATGTTCTTTGTTTTATCGTCTTTAATAGCCTACCCTCTTCAATATTCACCTCTTGAAGTGTGGATGCATTTGTCCTTTTATTTACCCAAGATATTCTTAGAACCCGTCTATAACATTTATATTCAAAAGCAATTATGCGCTGTTCAACTTGTTTAGTAAGTGTCAAGGCCTCACAGGCGTATTTGCAATGGGAAAGATGCGTGCTCTTAAGAATCTAATTTTTGTAATGACTAAGACAGAAAATTGAGGCTTCTGGACTTAAATTTTTAAGAAATATTCTTAGTATACCGTGTGTGAATCGAAAGAAGGTGCATTCTACAAGATTTGAACATCGAAGAAGACTGGTTCCTAAACAAATAGACACATTTGGCATATCTTCTTCTTCTTCGTTCACAGTCAGATGTCAAAATGAATTCATCCAAAGAAAGCAACAATCAACTTGTTGATATCTCCACGAAGTTTACTCCTCAAATGGAGCTGGTATACGCCAAAATACTTTGTCTCTGTTCTACATACGTTGAACACTTCTGCAACAAATGTTTGACTGTCATTTTACCAGTTCCAAAGTTACACTTACTGGTTTCTCTTATTGTTGATTAAACATGTGGTATTTTCGCAACAGAGCATATTAATCGTCGAACTGTTTCATGGGAAAAACAGCAAGTATAGTTCCTAGAGGGAGAGACAGGGCCCAGCACAACAGTTATTAGACACGCAAAAACAAACACACCCAGCCCATGAACATGCATGAGGCAGGGCTCGCTAACACAACAGTGGACACACAACAACTAACACACCCAGCCATGAAC
>JACEFZ010012684.1:0-18973 GCA_014155875.1 Cepaea nemoralis
CTTTTTCTTATAATGTCAACCTTTGAGTCATCGATACTGTCCACATTTGAGTCATCTATACTGTCCACATTTGAGTCATCGATATACTGTCACCATATTCATCTATAATGTCCATATTTGAGTCATCCAGACTGTCCATATTTGAGTCATCCTTATTGTTCATATTTAAGTCACCCAGACTGTCCATATTTGAGTTACTTATTCATATTCCACTTTTATTTCAGCCACACAGCCTGTCCATATTTGCATAACCTATACTGTCCATAGTTGCGTCACCTAAAATGTCAATAATTGTGTCATTTATACTGTCCATATTTGAGTGGCATATGCTTTCCATACTATAGTCATCTTTACTGTTCATATGTGAGTCACCCAGACTGTGTATATTTGAGCCATCTATCATCATCATCATCATCATCATTTTCCCCTTCTGCCGTCAAGCGTCGTGGGGAGGAATAATTTTCGTTCCAGCGCCCGAAGGGCGGCACTGGATAGTGTCATTCCGTGTGGTTGTACAATGTCTTTCTTGTCGTCAATCCATGTTCTTCTTGGACGTCCTCTTGGTCTCGTCGCAGATGATCTTTGATGTAAGGCCAGTGATGGTAGTTGCTGGTGTTGCATTCTATCGACATGGCCAAACCACTTGATCTTCTGTCTTTCAATAAATGTGGCAAAAGTGTTGATCTCACAGTCTGTCTGATAATAACATTTCTTACTCGGTCTCGGATTGTTAAGTTGGCAGCTCTCCTCATTTCGCAAGTGTTGATTTTGCCAAGGTGTAATTTGGATAAAGTCCAGGTTTGAGATTGGTAGCATAGGGTTGGTGTGAATATGCTGTTTATTATCTGTCGTTTTGAGGACATGGGTATGTTTGGATGTTTCAGTAAGGGTGATAGTGATATGTAAGTGCACTAGCTTTTTGACATCTGATTTCAATTTCTCTGTCCAATCTGCCATCTTCTGTGATCATACTTCCAAGGTATTTGAATTCTTTAACTTGTATCAGAGCTGTGTTATTTATCTGTATATTTAGTGGGACTGGCGATCTGCTAACTTGCATTACTTCGGTTTTGGCTGTGTTTATACTCATATTGTATCTGCTGCAGGTTGAACTCAGATTAGAAATATGATTTTATAGTCTGCCCTCATCGCTGTAAAACAGGCACTGATAGTCTGCAAATAAAAGTTCATTTATTCCCTGTGGGTCAGTTGTTTCATCTGGAGTAAAGAGTTCTAAATTTTCTGAATCTGTTCTGTCGAGACTTTATTATTTGGAAATTCTGTCCATGTAGATATTGAATAGCAGGGGAGAGAGCACACATCCCTGCCTCACTCCTGTATTGACTGTGAACATATCTGATATACCTTCTTGTGTTCTTACTGCACTTTGGCTCGAGTGGTACATGGCTATGATGTTTTCTAGCAGTTGCCCTTGTATCCCATAGTCTTTAAGGATGGTCCATAATTTGTATTTGTCTACTCTATTGAAAGCCTTTTCCTGATCTACAAAAACAATATTTTGCTGGTCACTATATTCGATAGATTTTTCACATATTTGTCTAAGTGTAAATAATGCATCGGTGCAACTTTTACCTTTCCGAAAACCGAATTGTGCTTTGCTTAACTGTTGTTCAACTATTGGTCTAGCTCTTTGTTCTAATAGTTTTGCATACATTTTCCCTATATGGCTCAGGAGTGATATACCTCTGTATGTTTCACACTCTCTCATATTGCCTTTCTGTTTCCATATTGGTACTATTATTGCCTGTTGCCAATCATCTGGGACTTTTCTTTCTTCCCATGCTATATTGAAAAGTCTTGTTAGCCATTTAACTCCTGTTTCCCCACAGAGTTGAGTCACCTTTATTGTCCATATCCTAGCCGCCAAACAGTTTATATTTGCCTCCTCCGTGCTGTCTAGTTGAGGCTTCAATATTGTTCATATCTGAGCCGCATATACTATTCATATTTGATTTCCTCAACACTGTTCATATCAGAGCCACCTACATTCTTCGCACTTAGTCTCCCATAATCATCAACATCATGATTAACAACACCATCACCATCATCATTATCATAATCATCATCATCATCATCATCATCATCATCGCCATCATCATGCGGCGGCTTATCCCGTGCAAAACGCTGTCCTCGTAACAACCTTCAGAAATGGCTCACGGTCATATTCCAGCTGCCTTGCCTATATGCTGTCTTGCAAAATTTATCTATTACATCTTGAATCGAGCTACTTGAGCTCTTCTTTCTTTTCTCTTTCTTCCTGAAACAGGTTACGTGGAGGGTTCCAAATACCCCTGTCACAATACTTCCCTATTATTCTTTAGCCCTGGCTGGGATAAGACGATATCTTCCAACTCTTCTCCGTTCCCCGGACTCACTGCCACTCTCTCTTTTGACCCCAGGACCTACTCCCTGAGGTGTCTTTCTGGCTGACAACAGATAACATCACCATCGTCATAGTAACATATAACTTACTAAAGGACAGCACAAGAAGAAATCAAGGCAGTTGAAACAGATAGTTCACTACAAACAGGGGTAAGGTTTTCAGTCCAGGCACAGAGCCTCATATTTCTTTTCATCACAGACCCAGGCTTAAGACACTGTCCCTTCAGTCCACATCAACCTCACCGAGTGTGCCATCAGTTCCTTCCTTCCAGGTAAGTGGTGAGAACAACCGGCCGCTGTAGAACCTGGCTTCCGGGTTTTTTGTGGACATCTCTGCATATTCAGTCTATTGTGCTTCGAAGCCACATGGATTCACCTGGCACTCTTTTGGGTAAGAATGGACACAAGGGGAACAGTTCGTGAATAGGGAATGGGTATGTGCCTTTCACTGTCACTGACAAGGATGGTGATGACTGAAAAATAGGCGTATTTCCAGCCAAGAATATAAGATCACTCGACTCTATGTCGACAAGATGACTTGCGTTGAGCTAGCACTGAGGATTGTCACTCATTCAGGACTAGTCGGGCTTCTATCCATTGGAGGGTGCATTTTGCATGGTATTGCCAATAACTTGACCGTCCATCTTCAATTGAATATAGCTTTATGCGTAGTGGCCCTGTCGATACTTTCTGCTCCCTTCACTTCCAAAAGAAGGACCCTGGAGAGGACAAACATTGGTGAGAGCCTCTTGCTTAAACTTCAGGTACAGCCGACATGGAGACTCCTAATGGTCTCAGCATATCAGTTGGCATAAAGTAAATATATATAATAGAACTATAGAGGAGACCTGAGTGAATTGGCCTGACCTGTTAAGAGGTCCCTGGATTGGCGGCGTCTTTCCTAGACTAGGCCTCCAGCTTGTATAGGTCGTGTCGTTTGACCCTATGCACATTACATATTCTCTTCATACAAGATTCACTCTCTTCTCTCATGCCATGCCTTTATTGGTACTGGGCACATTCGTTTCCTGGCTTCCCTCTCACTTACAAACCCTGCCTTTCTCACGACAACGCTCTTGTGGGGTGTGTGGGTAATTATGTGTGTTCCCCCCTCTCCTTTAATATGTGTAGGGGAACGTGTAGATCATACTCAGTGTTCTCGGGACCCATCTTCGGTGCCCTACTTAATAGCCTCTTTTGGCTTATACGGTTCGGTAGTGCCCGCCCCTATGCCCTAGGTTTTGGTCACTCTGTGGTTATTTTAGTTAACCCCCTTTCCCGCTTAACGAGTAGTATAGTGGTGGTTCTGTATGGAACGAAGTTTAGTTCCCTATCCTTATTAAGAATAGGAAAGAAGACACTACACTTTCCGGCCGCTGCTCTCGTCTGAGCCGTCGCCGCAATGCACAGGCTGTGCCTCGCATAAACGAATTTGTTTCGATGATTTATTGTTCTTCCCAGTGAGATGAAGTGGTCTATTTCTCTCACTGGAATCATCTTAACAACCAATGCCTATTTGGTCCACCTGGCTACCATATTTGCTAAAAGATGAAAGAGATAGCACAGTGCAGGACCTTCTTCCGCCTTAGGTAAATAGAACAGAGGTGGGTGGTGCCCGTCCCCACGGAGCCCTCCCTTCATTCCGGCAGACAGTAGATATGTCATGCTTATATGCCAATTAAAGCTGACATTATACAGAGTTCAGGTTGTAGGAAGAAAGATAATAACAGCCCATCGCTGCCAAGAACAAGCAAAATCATCGAGTGAAATATAGTGCTCGGATTCTTTCCAAGGCTAGGCTAAGAATAAGACGCCTAGTTAGGTTGGCCATCTGTCGACCCCCTCCCGATATGTCACGACTGGCTTTTCTCCAATTCGTCTCCCCAGTTGAGACACCAGAGATTCGTAGGCCAAGGCCGGGCATGAATCAACAAAACCCACTCTTACCTTTCTCTACCATTAAAATTTCCACCAGAATTCTGTACCAAAGATGTCAAAATCTTTAACTTTTCAAGACATAGTGCAGAGAACCAACGGTTGTTGTTTAGACCGACATTGATTGCCCAAGAAATTGAACAAGTGCGTATTCGGTGCAGGGCACGCTATCGGGTTTTTCCCGTAGAAAAGTAAGACTTCTAATAGTTCTCTTAAGAAGATCAGGTTGTAAAAGTAACCAAGAGAACTATCTTCTAGGGAGTTGAGTGGATAGGAGAACTGAGGGTTCCCGAAAGGGGTTTCCTGCTCTTTCCCGAACCCAAAGAAGGTATGAGGACATGGGCCACTGGCGTTTCGTTACACTTCCTACACCTCTATAACGATCTTTTACAGATGTTCACATCATTTTAAACGCAAAAAATATTTCGTTTCCCGCTTTTGTATTTATCTTAAACCAAATCTTCACTATACAGTGTTATAGGATATGAATGTTCGATCTACTTTCTCGTAATTATCATCATCATCATGTGCCATGCCGGTGAGCGTGGACTGTCATGTTTCGCCATCTTACACGATCACAGAGTCGTGGACCAGCTCTGTGTTGTCGTCCCGACCATGTCATGTGGTTAAGTCATCCAGATTGTTACTTCTCTGCCTTCCCCTTGTTCGTTTCCCGTCAATCTTGCCAGTTGTCACCTAATTCTCGTAATAATCTTCCATAAACCTTACATTCAAAGACATTTATTTGCTTTCCGGCTAACTTCCTTCATCTCACATATATTGTTACAGCAAATATGCATCAGCTTAGCACTCTTGTCTTTTATTGATCTATCTGTCCCAGGCAATAACGATCTCAATTGCTTTAGTTTTTGCAGGGCAGTAAACGTAGATATCCGAAACTGTTCACTTTCTATAATTGAATAAATATGTAGTAACTGCTCTGCAAGCTGGTTTGGTTTAAATGTTTGTTGGCTTATTATCTTTTTCTATTCCTTGTTCCAGTTATATGTCATTTTGAACATATGCGGTCAGTTGGAATAATTCAATGATTTCAGCAGAAGAAAGCATCTCCGGAAACCCAGAAATTGAACAAAAATGGAGCACTCAAATGATCTCTTGACAGTAACGTTGCAGTGTTTCAAATATTTATATTTTTAGGGATTGATTTATTATTATAATTAATGAACGTACACTAAGGCAACGGAAGACCGCAAGAGTGACAATAAATGAAGCAACGAAAGAACGAATTGACTTTATTTGTAAGGGTTAAGAATTGGAAACACATGGTCGTTTAACACTCAGCTCATCTACCCCCCCCCCCCCATCCTCTCTCTCTCTCTCTCTCTCTCTCTCTCTCTGTGGGAGGGTAGATGAGAGATGCATGTGTTGATTGGCGGGTGGGTGATGTGTGGGTGTGAGTGGTTGATGAATGAGTACGTAAGTGGGTGGATGTGTGTGAGAGATGAGTGTATGGTTGGGTGATGTGTGTGTTTGTGGGAAGATTGTGTGAGCGGCGGATGTGTGTGGGCGGGGTATATGTGGGTGGTGGGGTGTGTGTCGGTGGGAGGTGTGTGTTTTTTGGATGTTTATGGGTGGGGGATATGTGTGGGCAGGTGGGGAGATGTGATTGTGGGTGGGGATGTGTGTATAGGTGAGGGATGTGTAGTTGAGAGGTGGCGGATATTGGGTGGGTGAGTGGGTGTAGGTTGGCTCATGTGTGTGTGGGTGGATGGGGAAAATTGTGAGGGTGCGGGATGTATGTGTGGATAGGTGCGGGATGTGTGGGTTAACGAGGGTATGTTTGTGTGGTTTTGTGATGTGTGTTTTGCTGGGTGGTTGCGAGTGTGTGGGTGGGTGGTGGAGAATATGCTGGTGGGTGTGTGCGTGTCGGTTATGTGATGGGTGGGGGATGTATCTGTGGGTGGGGAAATGTGTGTGGGTGGGGGATCAGTGGGTTAGTGGCGGCATGTGTGTTTGCCTGAGTCTGTGTGAGTGCGTGGAGGTATGTGTGGGTGGGTGGGGATGTGTTGGTGGCTGAGGGATGTGTGGGTGGATGGGGGATGTGTCTTACAACATTGCAATATGCACTTTTTATGTTTACAACTTTCATTTGACAATGTTTGTTTTTTTCATGTGAATGTACCATGCGTAATATGCATTGTTTATGCTTACAAAATCCATTTGACAATGTTTTTTCCCCCATGTAAATGTAACATGCACATTTGATGAATGAAAGATGAGTGATCGAAAGGGCCGAATGTAAGACGAGCCTGTGTGCCCAATTTGTTACCCTTTTAAAATAAAGTTGGTTGGTTGGTTCGTTCGTTCTCTCTCTCTCTCTCTCTCTCTCTCTCTCTCTCTCTCTCTCTCTCTCCCTCTCTCTCTCTCTCAATGTATGTGTGGAGGGGTTGTGTGTGGGGGATGTGTGTGGGTTGATGTCTGGATGGGTGAAGGGATGTGTGGTCGGTGGGGGATGTATGTGTGTGTGTGAGGGATGTGTGTGTGTGAATGGGGATATTTGGGAGAATGGATGGAAGTATGTGGGTATAAATGGGTTTGGGGGTGTGGGTAGGGAATGTGTATTTGGGTTGGTGAATTTGTGTGTGGGAGATGTGTGTGGGTTAGGGGATGGGTGTGTAATGGGTGTGGGGGATGGGTGTGGGGGTGTGTCTGTGAATGGGATATGTCTGTGTGGGTGGGAGTGTGTGAGTGTGGATGGGGTAAATGTGAGTGGGTGAAGGATGTATGTTTGGGTGGCGAGGATGTTTGTAAGTGAGGGTTGTGTGGGTGGGTGGGGAGATGTGTGTGTGTGTGTGAGTGAGAGATGTGTGGGCGGGGATATGTGTATGGGGAATGCACGTGGGGGATGTGTGTCTGGGGGAATGTGTTTATGGATGGGGTGTTGTATGCAAGGAGAGATGTTTGAGGTGTGGGGAAGGTGTGGTATGTGCGGGTGGATGAAGGATGAAGGATGTATGTGAAAATGTGGGATATATGTTTGGCTTGGTGGTTGGGGTGTGTGTGGGTGGGAGGGTAGATCAGAGATGCATGTGTTGATGGGTGGGTGGGTTATGTATGGGCGTGAGTGGTTGATGGATGAGTACCTGAGTGAGTGGATGTGTGTGAGAGATGACTGTATGGGTGGGGGATGTGTGTGTGGGAAGATGTGTGTGAGCGGCGCATGTGAGTGGGTCAGGTATATGTGGGTGGTGGGGTGTGTGTGGGTGGGAGGTGTGTGTTTTAGGATAAGGAATGCGTTGGTGGGTAAGGATGTGGGTATGTGTTGGGGGATGTGTGTGAGTGTGTGAGTGTATGGGTGGTGAGATTTGTAGTTAAGGGATGTGTGATTGAGGATTGGAGATCAGGGGGGGGGGGGGGTTGACGAGTGGGTGGGAGGAGGATATGTTGGGGGGGAGGTGAGTGTGTGTAGGTTGGGGGTGGGTGGGGGATGTGTGTGTGGGTGCGGGTTTTGTGTGTGGGTAGGTGGGTAGGTGCGGGATATGTGAGTTGGCGGGAATATGTGTGTGTGAGTGTTGATATGTTGGTTGGGGGATGTGTGTTTGGCTGAGTGGTTGAGGTGTGTGGGTGGGTGGTGGAGGATATGTGGGTGAGTGAGTGTTGGTAGGTTATGGGATGGGTGGAGGATGTGTGCGTGTGGGCGGGGAGATGTGTGATGGTGGGGGATGTGTGGGTGGGTGATTGATGGGTAGATGTATACATGTGTGCCTGGGTTTGTGTGTAGGTGTGTGGGGGATGTGTGTGGGGGGATGTGTTGTGGGTGGGAGATGTGTGTGTGTGGGTGGGGAGATGGTGTATGTGGGGGTGTGTGTGGGTGGATGATGGGTGGATGGATGGGGGAATGTATATGCCTGTAGGTATGTGTGTGGTTGGGTGGTGGATGTGTGTGGGGGGACACGCGGGTGGATAGGGGATGGGTGGGTGGGTGGGGGATTTGTCTCATAACATGGCAACATGCATAGTTTATGTTTACAACATTCATTTGACAATCTTTTTTTTTCTTATGTGAATGCACTATGCACTGATGAATGAAAGATGAGTGATTGGAAGGGCCGAAAGTAAGACGGGCCTGCGTGCCCAATTTGTTACCCTTTGAAAATAAAGTTCGTTCGTTCGTTCGTTCGTTTCGTTCGTTCGTTCTCTCTCTCTCTCCTCTTCTCTCTCTCTCTCTCTCTCTCTCTCTCTCTCTCTCTCTCTCTCTCTCTCTCTCTCTCTCTTCTCTCTCTCTCTCTCTCTCTCTCTCTCTCGTGATAAATTATTTTATTTTTATTCACACATAGCTTATGAGACTAATCTTGGAAAACAGCATCCATATATGCATTCTGAATGTAGGGGATGTGTAAAAATCATTATTACATGAGTCACATTAATACAAATAATATTAATTATTGACATGGCAATTGGAATTAGCTAAGGGAGATATACCACATCGCAAAGAGGAAAATGCTTAGTATAGTAGGATTTATTGTATTATGTTTCTTAAGAGTGCACGTAGTCTTTGGTGAGATGGTGTTTAAATAGCTTTCAAATGTATGTACAGTGGTTAGTTGTCTCTTTGATTCCTTATGGAAGAATGTTTACAGCTGAGCTGCGGAGTACCCTCAGCTTGTTTTCTATAAGTCACCTAGCCTTGGGGTTATGTAATATGTTGAATCAATTGCAACTTCTAGCATTATATTTAAAGCATGGCGAATGATAAGTTGGATACTGGAGTTTCTGAATTAATTTAACTTATTGAAAAGTAAGCATTTGCGGAATGGTAATTGTTAAAAAAGCATGTGTAGGCTAGAGTTGCTAGTTTCATCTTTACTATTCATGTTCACCATAAAATACACCCACAGTCCGCTTCTGGGGCTGGTGGGGGGGGGGGGGGTAGTAGTTGCTATATGATTTAATTGGAACACTCATCTCAGATTGTGGAGCAATAGTCAATATGAGCACATAATATATTTCTTGTGTTTTCATCGAGGAAATGTTTAATGTTCGCATGCTGGTTGACTTTGCTGTTTGTTTAACGAGCGCTTGAATTAAAGGTTATATTTCTATCAATGATGAGACCCGGTACTTTGTGCACAGTTACACTTTCTACAGATGTGCTATTAATGAGAAATTGAAGAGTTCTTTGTGAATGTAGAGTATTACGTCTGTGTATGGTTGTCATTGGCAAATTATTTTGTTTTAGTAATGTTAATTTGCATACTGTTTGCATAGCTCTATTTAACGAAATGTTGTAGCCCATGTTGCAATGTTGATTTCTTGTTGCAAGAACGACTGCAGCAATTCTGGGGAATTAGAATAGTGTACAGTCGTCTGCAAGCAGAACGTAGCACGACTCTTGTATAAATTGCAGATAATAAATGGCCAAGCATAGAGACTTGAGATGGTACAGTCATAAATGTAGTGGCTTGATACAGAGTTCCATTGTTTGTACCACATGTTTTCTGCTTCACAAAAACAACATCATTTTAGTGGCAAATTTGTGTAGTCTTTTTTTTTTAAATATTAAATAATAGTGCAGTCAATTACAAGCACTTGGAATCAACGACTGGCAAGAGAAGGTCCACCAGAGAGACGAATGGAGACGGATTGTATCTGCAGCAAAGAACCTCAATGGCTCGGAACGCTGAAGAAGAAGAAGAAGGTAGTCAATTATATCGAATGCTTTACTAAAGTCTATAAACACTGCTCGACATAGATCATTGTTGTTTATATTATGATGCCATCTTTCTTACATGTTTGTTATGGCTGTTTTGCAGAGACACTCTGGACGGAGTCCTGACTGACTGTCAACTATAAACTTGTTGTGAACTAAATTCTGTAGTGCTGCTTAATGAATGTGCTTTTGTCGTGGTTTTGATAGTGATGATATTCAGGAGATGGGCATATAGCTGCAGAGGAGACTATAGTCATTGGACCATATTTAATATAAGATAAATTGTAAGGGCTGATGGAATGTGACTTATGGCGAGACACCAGTTATATGTGAATGTTACTGACTCATGGAACACTGGCACAACACAGCGAAGAACCCGATTGCTGATTCCATGTAATCCTGATGAGTTATTGTTTGTTTAGGTTAATGAGATGAACAAGAGAGATTCCTGGAGCGGTGCCGAAATTTAAAAAGTATTAGATTAGAGACACGCATGACAAAAGGTGCTAATTAGGGTAATATAATTAATGTTCTTTAAAGAAATATTTCACTGCAGCTAACATTAAACATGATTTGTGCCGGTCTCTCTGGCCATGAGTTAACGACATTATTCGTAATCCGGTATATCCACGTGGGAAAAACATCCGCTGCGAGAATCGGCAGCGGTTCGCGCCGCGCTGGTATCTTACGGGGGTATGTGAGCCGGTCGTTCAGAAATCAATGGCACACTAATTAACGTATAACTTGCTTAGTACATAACAGCAGCTGAAAAATGCTGGTGTTGACTGCAACGTCCTGTAAGTGATATGAAACATTTAAAAAAAAAACATTAAACACAATAGTTTACACGAGCATTCAATTTAAATACACATTGTTGTTGCCACAAATATATGGATAAAATATTGAAAGAGGTAAATTGCACAATTGAACACAAGAATACATACCCATGATGAAAAACATGACGGAGAAGGTAAACAATTTAAAAAATGGATAATATCCATAGGAAAAAAGTATGCAGTTTTATAAAAGCCACGGAGGAAGTAAATAAGATGACATACCAGACCATTGTAGGACTGGATACCAGTAAAACCATTATCTCACTCGTTAAGAGAGGTCCACGGGATTGACCTGGAGTTGTGACCTATACGCATTCTAAACTTATTGAGGCAGTAGAGGATTCTCCAAAGTAGACATATACCTTAGTTAGAGATATAATTCTCGAACCATACACATTCGATATCATAAAATAAGATATGTACATATGCAGAAGTTAATCTGACCAGAGAAAATAAATTGCTAACGTCAGAAAGAAAACATAGATTGTTGTCATTCATTCATTCACTCAGTAGCATGTCCTTTGCAGAACATCGCTCCCATAACAACATTTCGGACAACCTCTCAATCATAAGCAAGATGTCCCACTCCCGATACACAAGTCTGGAGATCATCCGTAAAATCATGCACCCATCTTCTCTTTGGCCTTCCTCTTCCTCTCTTCCCACGCATATACCCCTCCATTATTGTTCTATCTAAACTTTCGTGACGTCTCAGGTGACCAAAATATTTCAAGTTTCTTTATTTTATTGTCTTTAAAAGCCAACCTTCTTTAATATTCAGCTCTTGAAGTATTGATGCATTTGTTCTTTTCTTTACCCAAGATATTCTTAGAACTCGTCTATAACATGATTAATAGACCAACATTGTATAATACTCAAGAGGGACCAAAAATATTAACGGATGAAGTAGAAAAGGCTATTAAAAAGATGAAAGAAGGAAAGGCTGCAGGTCCTGACAAGATAACAACAGAGATGATACAACCCTTATCTAGCTTTGGCATTGATGCTATCACAGAATTATGTAATGATATATATAATACTGGGTACATCTCCAAGGATTTGAAAACATCCATTTTCATCACACTACCGAAGAAGCCAAGAGCTGTTGAGTGTGAGGATTACAGAACTATTAGCTTAATGAACCACATAACTAAGATACTACTCAAGGTCATACAAGAAAGATTTCAACATAAAGTAGATGAGGAAGTAGCTGAAGAACAATTTGGGTTCCGCAAAAACAGCGGCACTAGAGAAGCAATTATCTGTTTGAGGATGTTAATTGAAAGATATATAGAAGTTCAAAAAGTATATATGTTTGTTTTATAGACTACAAGAAAGCTTTTGATAGGGTACAACATGAACGACTAATTACGTGCCTTCAAGATATAGGAGTAGACGGAAAGGACATCTGACTTCTTAGTAACATGTACTGGGAACAAGTGGTGTCTATTAGCTGTGGAAATAACTATTCGTCGCCTATAGAGATAAAGGGAGGAGTATGGCAGGTATGTGTACTGTCCCCAAGCCTCTTCAACCTATACACAGAAAGAATTTTTAAACAAGTTCAAATTCCTGGACTCACCATCAATGGAAGAATCATAAACAATCTTAGATATGCTGACGATACCGTGTTACTAACAGAAAGTGAGCAAGAGTTGCAAGCCCTAGTGGAAGAAGTAAACAGGCACAGTGCAGAATGTGGTTTAGATATTAACATCAAAAACAAATACTATGATATTTAGTAGTGAAAACGAAAGGTCATCAATGAACATCACAGTAAACGGGCAGATAATAGAACAAGTAACAAGTTTCTCTTATCTTGGACATGTAATAACAGACGATGGCAGAAGCGAAATGGAAATCAAAAAGAGAATAGGAATGGCCAAAAATGCTTTCAACAGCATGAAATCAGTATTAACATCTAGAGAGATTTTAATAATGCACTAAAAATGAGAATTGTCAAATGCTACGTATATTCAACGCTACTGTATGGCGCGGAGGCCTGGACATTGAACAAGCAACTAGAAAGTCGCATAGAAGCACTGGAGATGTGGATATACAGACGAATAGGTCGTATTTCATGGAAACAAAAACAATCAAATGCACAGGTCCTAGAATAACTGGGAATGAAGAGAGTTTATGAAACAAATAAAGAGGAGACAAGTGAAACATTTTGGCCACGTTAAAAGACATGATACGCTTATAAAAAAACACTGGAAAGCAAGGTTGAAGGCAAGCAAGTAAGAGGTAGACAAACGATACAAGTGAGAGGATAACATCAAGAGATGGACGAACATAAGCCTGACAGAATGTACAGTCAAGGCGAGAGACAGACAGTGTTGGAGATCCATTGCAGCCAAACTACATTGCGGAGACGGCACCTGATTGATTGATTGATTGATTGATTGATTGATTGATTGATAACATTTATATGCAAAGGCATTTATGCGCTGTTCAGCTTGTTTAGTAAGTGTCCAGGTCTCACAGGCGTATGTTGCGATGGGAAAGATGCATGCTCTTAAACATCTAATTTTTGTAGTTCTGTTTGTTCCATTCCATTATTTATTCAGTTTTTGTAGTCTTCGAAGAGCAATTGAAAGTCGTCGTTTAATTGCTTTCATTGTGTCACCGTTGTGGTAATCAATGACCCAAGATATTCAAAATTTTCCACCACCTTCAATTTTTCCTCATTAGCATATATTTCTTTCTCCATAGTGGTTTTATGTGAATGCATCATCTTTGTTTTTGCTATGTTAAGATGTAAGTTGTGATTTTCACTATTCAATTGGGTTGCGACTATTAGGTTTTCTAACCCAGTCTGGCCGGTCTCTCTGGCTGAGGGGTTACAACACTTTCTCCGTAATCCCGTTTATCACGCAGAGTCTCGTAGCGGGAGAGAACTGGGAGCGGTTCGACCCCCGCTGGTGACTTGCGGGATACTGAGCCGGCCGCTCAGAAAGCAATGGCAAACTACTGAGCGTAATCTTGCCAAAAAATCAACAGACAGCTGAAAGATGCTGCTGTTGACAGCGATGTCCTGTAAAGGATATGCAAAAAAAACAACAACCCCAGTCTGAGTTGTGGATAGCAATACTGTATCATCAGCATACCGAATCTCTGGTATGTCATGACCACCGATATTTAGGGCATCATATAGCTCCCTGTTTATATAATCTCTTACATTTCTCATTATATTTTCGGCGTAGAGGTGAAATAAATAGGGGGACAGCACACATCCCTGGCTGACTCATTGCTTGTTGTCAAACCAATCTGATGTCTCGCCATCTATTCTAACCGCTGCTTGTTGGTCTAGATAGAGCATTCTTATGATTTGTATTACATGTGGTGGAAAGCCCATATTCCTCATGATTTCCCAAAGTTTATGATGTTGTACACAGTCAAATGCCTTTGAATAATCCACAAAACATGCGAATAGGTTTACATTAAATTCTCTGCACTCCTCTATTATTAATCGCATGTTGAGAATGTGATCTTTTGTTCCTCTTCCTTGTCTAAATCCAGCTTGAACCACGTTAATTTCTTTTTCCATTTTCTTACGAAGTCTTCCCATATTGATTTTTCGTAGAATTTTACTTGCATGACTGATCAGGGCAACAGTTCTATAGTTGGTGCATAATTTCAGGTTGCCATTTTTTGGTATTGGAATGAAGAGAGTTCTCTTCCAATCTTTTGGCCATATACCATATTTCCATATCTTTTTACATAATGCGTGATTAGTTTGTTGTAAATAGAAAAAATTTACAAACCGAACAACCATTACAAGTTGTGGGTCAGGCTCGAATAAATTTTGGAATTGAGAATTTAAAACCCACTATATTTGTTATAGTTAAGAACAAGCATTGAAACACCTTTATGCTGATTACGGGGAAGAAAAGTATGATGTTCGAAATAATAATGAAGGACCATAAATTTTGAATATGGAGAATAGAAATGTTCTTAACCATATGAAAACTGGCAAGACACCCGGTTCAGACAACATCACAACAGAAATGATTAATGCTTTAGAAGAATATGGAATAGATTAAGTCATCACACTTCTGAACACAATATATTATATTGGCCATATACATCATGAATTAAGTAATTCTATATTTATTGCGGCTCCGTGGCCGAGGAGTTAGCAGCTTTCTCCGCTAACCCCGAATACTCTCGTCACGTGACGCGACGAGAATTAGCAGTGGTTCGAATCGCAAAAGTGACTTATGAGAGTATGGAGCCGGTCGCTCAGAAAGTCGTTGCGTGCTGATGAGCGTAATCTAGCCTAGGAATCAACATATAGCTGAAAGATGCTGGTGTTGACCGCAATATCCTGAAACAGGATGGAAACGCGGAACAAAAAAATATTTATTGCAATCCCAACGAAATAAGGAGCCTTGGAATGTGATCGACATCGTATAATTAGTTTAGTCGTCGGATCAACATCACGGCACACGGTTTAACCCATAAGTGCTCCATTCTCTTCGTAACTCAAACCTGAGTCTGGAGAAACTCAGCTCAATGCACGAACTCCGTTGCATCGGCGAGGATCCTGAAATACTTTGGGTAGATTTTTAACTCGAAATGTTGCCCGGGCAGCGCCGTTAGGCTACTTTTTTTCGATTTCCAACTGCCAAGGGATGTTTTACGTTCGCAACAATACACACGGGCGTCCGATCTCACTACCCAGAGACCAGGGGAAATATTATTACTGGAAGTCCAGGTGGATTTTTTAAATAAATCCCGGTCCTCACCGGGGCCTGAACCCAGGACCTCCAGCACTCGAGGCGGACACCATACCTCGAGACCACTCAGCCCCCTAATATATAATTATTATATATAATATACAGTGTATATCTAATATATAATTATTATATATAATATACAGTGTATATATATATATATATATATATATATATATATATATATATATATATATATATATAATATATAATATATAGCCCCGTATAATTAGTATAATGACTCACATCACGAAGATTTTGCTACGAATTATCATGCAAAGAGTTAAGAAGAAAATACAACATGAAATAAGAGAAGAACAATGTGGGTTTGTAGAAGGCAAAGGTACAGTAGATGCTGTGTATATGCTGAGAATAGTATTTGCACGTTCTATAGAAGTAAACAAAGATCTACATCTTTGCTTTATTGAGTACACATAGCTCTCGATAAAGTAACGCATGTCAATATGATAGAGATGCGTGCAAATCTTCAGATTTATGGGAAAGGCATTGGACATAAAAAACATATATTGGAAACAACAAGCTGCCATAAGGATTAATAATGAAGTGGGACAATATCAGCCTATTAAGAGAGGTGTGAGACATTGATGTGTAATGTCGCCAGATCTTTTTTCTCTGTACAGTGAAAATATTTTCAGAAATATACAAGATATGAAAGGAATCATCATTGGAGGAAGAAACATCAATAACATTAGATCTACAGATGATACAGTATTGATTGCAGACAATGTGCAGGATCTGCAGCATGTAGTAAATGCGGTTGTTGCAAGCAGTGAACAACAAGGGTTAGAATTAAATTGTAAAAAGACACATATTATGGTCGTCACTAGGAAGAACGAAATATCACAATGTAATACACAAGTACAAAAATTATATTATTTAGAGCATGCATCTTTCCTATTGCACCATACGCCTGTGAGACATGGACACTTACTAGACAAACTGAACAGCGCATAAATGCCTTTGAATACAAATATTATAGACGGGTTCTAAGAATATCTTGGGTAAAGAAAAGAACAAATGAATCCATACTTCAGGAGCTAAATATTGATTAGTGTTTGCTATTAAAGATGATAAAACAGAGAAAATTGAAATATTCTGGTCACTTTGCAACACCATGAAAAGTTTGGAGAGAACAATAATGGGGGGGGGGGGGGTATATTATGCCTTGGAAGAGAGGAAGAGGAAGGCCAAAGAGAAGATGGGTGCATGATGTGGCTGATGATCTCCAGATGGGTATATCGGACGCAGGACATCTTGCTTGTGATCGAGAGGTTTTCCGGAAGGTTGTTTTGGGAGCGAGGTTCTGCAAAGGACATGCTACTGAATGAATGAATACACAAGTAAATGGAAATATTCTTAAACAAGTGAATCGGTACAATTATCTCGGAACAGTCATAACATCTGATGGGAGATGTCTTGGAGAGATCAGAACAATCATCGCCATGGCGAAGATAGCCTTTTGCAAGATGAAAAACTTTCTGACAAATAAAAGGGTGTCGATTGCTATGCTACGAAAACAAGAGTGTTGTGGTGCTACATAGAGCCTGTACGTTTGTATGGATGTGAAACGTGGACAATGAGTAATCAAGCTTGCTTGCTTGCTTGCTTGTGTTCGTTGGCTTGAGCTCCAATGCGAAGTCCTGTATGTCGGATGAAGACATCCTGTTGTCCAACATCAGTGTGATGTCATACAGAACCTGAGGTTTGCGTGAGTATCCGTTGTCCCATGTCTGGCTTATTGGTGTGCAGACTGGTGGTTCCTCGCCGTACAGGCAGACACTCTCCGACGTCGGAGGAATCGGCGATTCTACTGACTTTAGCCAGGACCCCGAAGGGACCTGTTGCCCAGGACGCTCGACGAGGACGCGTCAATAGGTCTTGGCCAGTATATAACCCGGCCCTGGTGCCTTGGAAACACCTCTGCGTCCCAGCAATCAAGCTAAAAAACATCTGAAGGCTGTGGAAATGTGGTTTCTGAGGAAAATGCAAAGAATACCATGGACAGACAGAAAAACCAATGACCAAGTCCTATAAGACACAAATGACAATCGAAAAATGATTAGAGTAGTTAGACGTAAACAGTCAAACATTTGTGGACATGTTATGAGCAGAAATAAATTGGAGAACTTGGTGGCAATTGGCAAGATCGAGAGGAAGAGAACACGGGGAAGACAGAGAAGTACATGCCAGGATGGCTTGGCCACGTGGCATGGTCGAGACAAGAATACTGAGCTGATCCACGACTCTGGTGATCGAGAGAAATGGCGAATCATGACCGACTTCGCGTATCCGCATGACACATTATGGATGCGTTGAAACATATTTCTAGGAAGAGCTTTCCTAATAGCAACTATGTTCGTGTCTGTATTTAGTTGAACTAAGAATACAAAATACCAACCTGATTTAGAAGACGGTATACATATAGCATCGATTGTTAGAACCATGAATACTTGAATACTGAGACTTTAAACGGTGAATTTTGTGACTATTTGTCTACATTGAATCAGTTTGTGTTTGTAGGTTTGGATTTCCTTAGTTTCAAGTATCGACAAGATGCCAACAATGTGCCGAATGTGTCCCTATACTTAACACTCATCTTAAAGTACAGAAAAATATTAACACTAGAATTGATTGTTTCGAACAGAAACCCGAAAGACCATGAAGCAAAGAAGAGGTTAGAGTATCTACCCGCTGCGCTGAGTTCTGGCTCAAAGAAAGTTGCCATAAACAACAGCTCACCCGGAGTGTTGCAGATAATTAATATCACTGCAATGAGAACAACCAGGTACATAGTTTTTGTGTCTTTGCGTGAGATGGACTCGGACTGTTTCTTGTTGGCGTTTGTCGTATTGCGCCAACTGTTCTTTTGTTGAAGTTTGCGAATTAAAACTCCAGTAAAGGAGATCACTGCCGCAAAGCTGATCATTCCATTTATGGATTGTATAAAATACACAGCACGTTCAACCGTATCCCTGATTTCTGTTGGCACGTGTCCCAGGAGAGTTTTGTTTCGTTCAGGATAAAATTTCCATTCAATTCTATTTGTATAGTACACGGGGCCAGACAAAAATATTGTCACAAAGTAGATGACAAAGATTATTATAGATGTTCGTCGGGGAGTGATCATCTGTTTGACGTGTAGAGGGAAGGCTACACACAGGCATCTCTCGGCCGTGATATACACCGTCACCAGGAACGTGATTCTACCAAAGGTAACTCGGGGTACTCCTGCTGTCATGTACTGAATCTCTGAAGGAACTATGAGGATGTCTGCTTGCTGGAACAGCGGGTTGACACAGATACTGAACCACTGCTGGAAAAGCAAGCTGCTCAAATCGGATATGGACAGGGCGAAGAAGTGTTTGATT
>JACEFZ010012685.1:0-19065 GCA_014155875.1 Cepaea nemoralis
TCATTTCTTTACTTATTATCGTTTCTTTACTTATTCAGTCATTATTCAATCCTTGGAGATTTGTTCGCAATAGACGAGCAATATCTCGGGCGGGCCTATTCTCGCTGGTCGCGGGATCCGCACAATGGCAGATTTGCTCGCAGCAGATGAGCAATATCTCTGGTGGGCCAATTTACCTGGGTCGCGGGATCCGCACGAGTCAGGCGGGGAGTCTGACGGTAGTACACGTTTACACAGGTCCAGACACTTGCGATTGACAAGTGTACGTGCCCAGTGGTTCGGGCGCGTATACGACCCTTACCTGCGGGATTTGGCTGAACGCCTCTAGTCAAATCCCAACGATTTAGGGTCTGGCCATCGCTCGATTCCTGCTCGTGGAGGCGAGGTCTCGGAGGTTTGACGCTGAGCCGCCAGCGTCTGCATCCTACCTTGTTCCAGACGTATTGGTTATCCATTCCTCTGGATCAAACAAGGCAAGGCCGAGAGAGGGAACATGTCGTTTTGGCACCACATGTTCTCTGAAGCTCTGCCCAGGCATTGTGAGATGGAATTTTGACCAAATTCCAATCCACATACTTTGGTCTGTCAAGACAGCAAGGTGCCAATCGCATTGTGGTATTTTTTCCTTCCTAGTGACGACCATAATCTGTGTCTTCTTACAATTCAATTCTAACCCTAGTTGTTCACTGTATGCAACAACCGCATCTACTAAATGTTGCAGGGTCTGTTCATTGTCTGCAATCAAGACTGTATCATCTGTATATCTAATGTTATTGATGTATCGTCCCCCAGTGTTGATTCATCCCATATCTTCTATATTTCGGATAATACATGGTGTATTTTTAATGACTGTACAGTGTTTGAAAATATTGCCGGTCCAGGTTTTGTATTTACCTATTATATTGCATGAACTTTACAGAGGGTAAATACAAAACTTGGACCGGAAATATTTTCAAATACTTCACAGTAATTAAAAATACACCCCATATATCGCCAAATGTGACCCTCCCCTTGGACAGATGAGCGATATATGGCAAAACTGGGGTCACCGTGTTATTTGTTATGTTTTCCTATCTTCCACAACTGCAACGCTCAGTGAACGGATATTCCCATTATAATACACCTTCATATGATTGTGTACCATGTTTGGTCCACACCTACTTGTTGTATGGCATTGAATCAGTTAATCGTCATAGAGGGCTGAAAGAACGGCGCTGGACAGTGTGGACAGACGAGACAGAGGTCGGCTCACAGGGCGCTGGATGCTGCACATTGGGGACACCCGCAGCTGGACAAGGCACACGGCACGAAACCTGGCCACGGATGTTCATCTTCCGGTCGCCTGTGATGGGACCGACATTGGTCCAAGGACCTGCTGGACGATGATGATGATGTAATACCAAGGTGTGCGCGTATGTGTGTGTGTGTGTGTGTTTCTGAGCACTGGCCATGCGACCAAGAAGTGAGGGAGCCGCGGATTGAACACGTGTGAGATTCAAGGCATAAGTGACAACACCATCATTCTTCACATAATCATCCCCCCCCCCCCCCCTCTTTTTCAGCATCAATATGGATACTTCCACTGACCTTTGATCTCTGTCGTTGATTAGCTTCCCTTCTGTGACCTCTACAGCGTAGGAACTGGAGCTGAAAACAGGGGCGTTGTCATTCTCATCTCCCACCTCCACAATAAAGCTGGAGGAGGCGTTCAGAGGTGGCGATCCCGCATCTTCACAATTGACGGTTACTCTGCAGGATTACAAAGATGCAAATATAAATATGAAATATTGTTTGTTTTATTTGCTTAAGCTCGCTTTGAACTCAAGCGTAGCCCATAAAGGTGCTAATGCTTCTAGTGAACTGGACTGATGTTTAGGTGTGGATCAGCTTTTCCTATGAACAGTGTCCCTCGCCATCAGGCGAACTTATTCCTACTTTCTCAGGTACTTGTAATTTACGTCTCCAAGTCAAGGACAAGAAGTCAATATTTTAGTCCAACTGACCGGTGTAGGGATGAACTCGCTACCTCAGCACACTGGATGTTTAAGAACGAGCGCTCTTATCCATTCCGCCATGTTGGCCTCCAATAAGAATTCTAGAATCAACATGATTGCAGCACTCCGGACATCACCACGCGTGCTCCGTCCCCTTCGTCAGTAGCCAAAGTTTTGCCAAACTGATTGTACTAGTGGAAGCCCTTTCACGTGGGACAGTGAGCAGCATTTTGTGTGATATTCACCGGCATAGGAACGGAGTATTCTGGGGTGACCCATTGCCGTGAAGTTGGACTGGCGACTAACGACTGACTAACCGTTCGACAAACATGACCTTAAATTAAAATGAATGAATAATTTCTTACCTATGGTGTGATTGCTGCTCTAACCGTTCGACAAACATGACCTTGGATGAAATGAATGAATGAAGTTCTTACCTACGGTGTGATTGCTGCTCTAACAGTTCGACAAACATGACCTTGGATGAAATGAATGAATGAAGTTCTTACCTATGGTGTGATTGCTGCTCTAACAGTTCGACAAACATGACCTTGGATGAAATGAATGAATGAAGTTCTTACCTACGGTGTGATTGCTGCTCTAACAGTTCGACAAACATGACCTTGGATGAAATGAATGAATGAAGTTCTTACCTATGGTGTGATTGTTGCTCTAATCGTTCGACAAACATGACCTTGGATGAAATGAATGAATGAAGTTCTTATCTATGGTGTGATTGCTGCTCTAACAGTTCGACAAACATGACCTATGATGAAATGAATGAATGAAGTTCTTACCTATGGTGTGATTGTTGCTCTAACAGTTCGACAAACATGACCTTGGATGAAATGAATGAATGAAGTTCTTACCTATGGTGTGATTGCTGCTCTAACAGTTCGACAAACATGACCTTGGATGAAATGAATGAATGAAGTTCTTACCTATGTGTAACAAGCTACGTGGAGGGTCCCAAATAGCCCTATCACAATATTTCAAAATTATTCTCTTTATAGCCCTGGCTGGGATAGGTCTTTACCTGCCAACCCTCCTCCGTTTTCCCCGGACTCACTGTCACTCTTTCTTTCGACCTAAGGACCTATTTCCTGTCGTGTTCCTCTGGCTGATCCATATATATAACACAGTGCTCGTTGGAATAAGCTAAAACTTGATTTATTAAATCAATACAGGACAGCACAGAAAAACACCAAGGCAGGTAACACAGAAAGTTCTAAACAGACACAACACAGATAAAGTTCAGGCACATGGCCTCAAGTAGCCATAGTCACAGACCCAGCTTCATATACTGTCCGATCTGTCCACATACATCTCACCCCGTGTGCCGGAATCTCCTTCCTTCCCGGTACTTGGGTGTAAGTTCAACAGGCTTCTGTAGAATCAAATCCACTGGTTGTTGAGGAATTGTTCATGGACTTAACATAGATAGGCGTCTTTCAATGTCCGGTACAAAATGGGTATGCCTGATAATCATGCGTAGACTCAACTTAGAATTTGACTGCTCTCGGGCCTATGTCAATGAAAGGACCCGAGATGCACCATTACTGCAAATTGTCATTGTTTCATAGTATGCAGGATAATCAAGCGTAGACTCAACCCAGAATTTAACTGTTCTCGGGCCTATGTCATTTCCTCAAGATATGCCCTTGCCTCTCTCTCAGAGTTAGTCACACCATGTGTGATATGGCTAATACATTGACCTGGCTTCATCAGACGTATTTGGCTCTAGCACAGAAGCTGTGTGGATACTGTCCGATTTGGTCACGTCCAACAAAAGAGGACCCTGGAGATGACAAACAATATTGAGCGACTGGGCGGACTCATGCATCACACAATCCTGAAGACCAATAGGGTCTCAGTTAATATATTTGACATATAGGATCTTGACCCAATGCAGTATATACCATACCCGAATGAATGGGCCTGACCTGTCAGGTAGCCCCTGGATTGGCTACGTCCGGGCTTGAGTCGACCTCCAGCTGGTTGATGTCAGGTTGTCCACCCCTAGGAACGTTTTGTCTACAAGACACACATTCCACACTCATACCAAGCCTTTATTATTATTGGGCACATTCATTTCCATGCTTTCCTCTCACTTGCAAACCATGCCTTTCTCGCAACCAAGATCTTGTGGTGTGGTGCGCCCAGTAATCTGTGTGTTTCTCCCCGTTAAGTGGGGTTATATGGCACACCGTGTAGTTCCCCATTCAAAGAAGATACTACCCCTCCCGGCCGCCGCTCTCGACTGAGCTGTCGCCCCAATGTACCGGCATTGCCCTGCACACGCCATAGTGTAGATGAGTTCAGGTTCTCTCAGTGAGATAGAGGAGTCCATTATCCTCCCGACATCATCCTATCGAGTGACAGACGAAAGAGATAGTCCTGTGGCTAGCATCCCCTGGCTCAAGAAGATAGATTATAGATTGGTGGACCCCATCCCCGTAGCTATCTAATGTGCCTATATTTAAAAGAGAGATGCTACTAAGTAACGGTAAGCCGTAGGAATCAAGATATCACTCGTCTATCAGCTGCCAAGAACAAGCGATATCATTTGGTAACTACTTATTCTTCAGATGTGTTCCCTTGCCATGCCAAGATCAAGACGCGTAGCCAGATCGGCTAACGGTCACCCCCTCCCAACATGGCAAGACTGCTGTTTTGCCATATCCTCTCAGTCGTTAAGACAATAGATATTTATAGGCCAAGCTTTGCCTGGACCAACGAAAACCCAAGTTTACCTTTCCACTACTTCAGTAGTATGTTGCATCTCTGTCGTAATCTTTAAATCACTTGACATGCTGCAACTATCAAACGGTAGGTGTTGGCACGGCCATCAATTGACCAGCAGCTGCACCAGTGCACATTTGACGCAAGGCGCTCCATCGGGTCTACCCGAAAGGAAAGACAAATATATACTCGCTCCATGTAAAGATTGTGGTATGAAGATAACCCAAAGAACCATCTTTCATGGAGATTTGAGCAAACAAGCGAACTGAGAGTTTCCGAAAGCCGTTTCCCCCTGTTTACCAAAAATAAAAGAATGCATAAGGACATGGGCCACTGACGTTTCGCTACACTATGGTGTGATTGTTGCTCTAACAGTTCAACAAACATGACCTTGGATGAAATGAATGAATGAAGTGCTTACCTGTGGTGTGATTGTTGCTCTAACAGTTCGACAAACATGACCTTGGATGAAATGAATGAATTAAGTTCTTACCTATGGTGTGATTGCTGCTCTAACAGTTCGACAAACATGACCTTGGATGAAATGAATGAATAAAGTTCTTACCTATGGGGTGATTGCTGCTCTAACAGTTCGACAAACATGACCTTGGATGAAATGAATGAATGAAGTTCTTACCTATGGTGTGATTGCTGCTCTAACATTTCGACAAACATGACCTTGGATGAAATGAATGAAGTTCTTACTTATAGTGTGATTGTTGCTCTAACCGTTCGACAAACATGACCTTGGATGAAATGAATGAATGAAGTTCTTACCTATGGTGTGATTGTTGCTCTAACAGTTCGACAAACATGACCTTGGATGAAATGAATGAAGTTCTTACTTATAGTGTGATTGTTGCTCTAACTGTTCAACAAATATGACCTTGGATGAAATGAATGAATGAAGTTCTTACCTATGGTGTGATTGCTGCTCTAACAGTTCGACAAACATGACCTTGGATGAAATTAATGAATGAAGTTCTTACCTATGGTGTGATTGCTGCTCTAACAGTTCGACAAACATGACCTTGGATGCAATTAATAAAGTTCTTACCTATGGTGTGATTGCTGCTCTAACCGTTCGACAAATATGACCTTGGATGAAATGAATGAAGTTCTTACCTATGGTGTGATTGTTGCTCTAACAGTTCGACAAACATGACCTTGGATGAATTGAATGAATGAAGTTCTTACCTATGGTGTGATTGTTGCTCTAACAGTTCGACAAACATGACCTTGGATGAAATGAATGAATGAAGTTCTTACCTATGGTGTGATTGTTGCTCTAACAGTTCGACAAACATGACCTTGGATGAAATGAATGAATGAAGTTCTTACCTATGGTGTGATTGCTGCTCTAACAGTTCGACAAACATGACCTTGGATGAAATGAATGAATGAAGTTCTTTCCTATGGTGTGATTGCTGCTCTAACAGTTCGACAAACATGATCTTGGATGAAATGAATGAATGAAGTTCTTACCTATGGTGTGATTGTTGCTCTAACAGTTCAACAAACATGACCTTGGATGAAATGAATGAAGTTCTTATTTATAGTGTGATTGTTGCTCTAATCGTTCGACAAACATGACCTTGGATGAAATGAATGAATGAAGTTCTTACTTATAGTGTGATTGTTGCTCTAACCGTTCGACAAACATGACCTTGGATGAAATGAATGAATGAAGTTCTTACCTATGGTGTGATTGCTGCTCTAACAGTTCGACAAAAATGACCTTGGATGAAATGAATGAATGAAGTTCTTACCTATGGTGTGATTGTTGCTCTAACAGTTCGACAAACATGACCTTGGATGAAATGAATGAAGTTCTTACTTATAGTGTGATTGTTGCTCTAATCGTTCGACAAACATGACCTTGGATGAAATGAATGAATGAAGTTCTTACCTATGGTGTGATTGCTGCTCTAACCGTTCGACAAATATGACCTTGGATGAAATGAATGAATGAAGTTCTTACCTATGGTGTGATTGTTGCTCTAACAGTTCGACAAACATGACCTTGGATGAAATGAATGAATGAAATTCTTACCTATGGTGTGATTGTTACTCTAACAGTTCGACAAACATGACCTCGGATGAAATGAATGAATGAAGTTCTTACCTATGGTGTGATTGCTGCTCTAACCGTTCGACAAACATGACCTTGGATGACATTAATGAATGAAGTTCTTACCGATGGTGTGATTGCTGCTCTAACAGTTCGACAAACATGACCTTGGATGAAATGAATGAATGAAGTTCTTACCTATGGTGTGATTGCTGCTCTAACAGTTCGACAATCATGACCTTGGATGAAATGAATGAATGAAGTTCTTACCTATTTTGTGATTGCTGCTCTAACCGTTCGACAAATATGACTTTGGATGAAATGAATGAAGTTCTTACCTATGGTGTGATTGTTGCACTAACAGTTCGACAAACATGACCTTGGATGAAATGAATGAAGTTCTTACTTATAGTGTGATTGTTGCTCTAACCGTTCGACAAACATGACCTTGAATGAAATGAATGAATGAAGTTCTTACCTATGGAGTGATTGTTGCTCTAACAGTTCGACAAACATGACCTTGGATGAAATGAATGAATGAAGTTCTTACCTATGGTGTGATTGTTGCTCTAACCGTTCGACAAACATGACCTTGGATGAAATGAATGAAAGAAGTTATTACCTATGGTGTGATTGCTGCTCTAACAGTTCGACAAACATGACCTTGGATGAAATGAATGAATGAAGTTCTTACTTATAGTGTGATTGTTGCTCTAACCGTTCGACAAACATGACCTTGGATGAAATGAATGAATGAAGTTCTTACCTATGGTGTGATTGTTGCTCTAACAGTTCGACAAACATGACCTTGGATGAAATGAATGAATGAAGTTCTTACCTATGGTGTGATTGTTGCTCTAAAGTTCGACAAACATGACCTTGGATGAAATGAATGAATGAAGTTCTTACTTATAGTGTGATTGTTGCTCTAACTTGTTCGACACACATGACCTTGGATGAAATGAATGAATGAAATTCTTACCTACGGTGTGATTGTTGCTCTAACAGTTCGTCTTCTTCTTCTTCGTTCATCCGGAGTTTTTTTTCGGACGTAATTGCGTTGTGCCTGTTTACAGCAGAGCTGCGTTCTTGCGCCGTTAGGCTGACACATCCGACTTCTGCGGGCATTTGTTGACCGGGTTAACCTTCCCGGGGGTTTCTTATGACGTTAGACTCTCACTGTTGTGGTGTTATCTCCCATCCCAGCTGGCCCATATAGAACAGCCAAAGGCATCCTGGTCGGCCCTCAAGGGAAGGCAGGGGCAGACCATGGGCATTCCCCGCCATCCAAGGAGGCTTCCATAATTGCAGAGCCATCACACACCGCTCTGGTACATGGCTGCTTAGCCTCACTTCCGTATATTGGGCCTTCCGTTCACCATAGGCTGTTCTTCCAGAAGCCAGAAGAATGCAGTTTGCAGATGACATCCACACAGTGAGCTTTCGATTCGGACTTTCCACGTAATGGATTTGCTATCCATGCAATATTCCATTTTGTGCCACTAGGACACTTTTCCCACCCTTTTTGAAGCCCACACAGTGAGCTTTTGATTCGGACTTTCCACGTAATGGATTTGCTATCCAAGCAATATTCCATTTCATGCCTCTGGGAGGCTTGTGTAACCGACATGCCTGTGGTATGAAGTGTGGCAGTCTAAATACTTCGTCATGTACATTTAAATGTCAACCTGAATACAGTTAAAGTAAGCTGCAGTCGACTTGAGCTTGTTGATATTTCCATAGAGCTTGTCCTCGAATGAAGCAGGTGTGGGCCAAAATATCTTTCTCTGTTCTGCATATATTGGGCACTCTTGCAGCAAATGTTTAGCTGTCATTTTACCAGTTCCACAATTACATTCATCTGTATCTCCTATCTTTAGTTTGTTGAACAAGTGGTATTTCAGCCTGTTATGTCCTGTGCGGAGTCTGAAGATTGCTACTTGTTCTCTTCGGTCGAGTTTGTAATATGCATCATCCTTCTGGTGGCCTGGATGCTCTGATTCCCATTTGGTTCTATAAGTGCTTTTTATCAACCTCTTTGCCTCATTATAGGTTATGTCTATGTCAGGCTGTGGTAGTCGTCCGCCCTCTTTTGCCAGTCTGTCAGCCTCTTCATTTCCAGGTATACTGCAATGTGATGGGATCCACTGTATTACAACTTTTTGTGATTTCTGGCATAGACCATGGAGTGCTGCTCTTAGGTCAGCTATTTCTGTGCTGTTATTGCTCTTCAGTATTGAGACAGCTGACTTTGCATCTGTAAAGATAGCTATTTGCGTCTCTTTATTTTCCTCCATCAAGAGCATTTCTGCTGCAGTTTTCAGAGCCTCTACCTCCGCTTTGAAGTTACTTGAAAACTTTCCAGTTGCCACTGAATGTGTTTTTTTCACTCCATTTTTTAAATTTAGGAGAATTCCTCCTCCTCCATTCTCTACTGAATTTTTGGCTGATCCATCTGTATATGCATGGGTCCAATTGCTGCTTGGGTAATGTTCTTTTATGTAGTTTAGGGTTATTTCTCTTCTTTCGGTTTCATGCTGAGTGTTCTTTTTCTCAATACCAGGAATGTTTTCTATCATCTCAGGCAGTTGCTGCTGTCTCCAAGCTGGGAACTTGTCTGCATTGTAAATGGGTTTGACTGTTGATATGTTAAGTATGGGATCTGCCCTAATCTTTCGTTTTGCAGTTTCTACAAAGTTGCTACGCTTCAGTCTTCCCTTTCCAAAACCACTAAACCTTTTATACATAGGGTGGTCTGTCAATCTTCTAAATTTTTCAGCTTGTTGCTGGGCTCTGCTATCTCTTCTATCCTGCATTGGTTGTAAACAAGTGATCTTTTCTAATTCATTAATAGGCGTTGTCTTCAGGCTTCCAGTTATGATTCGCATTCCTTGATTTTGGACTCTACTTATTTTGTTAAAGTTTGACTTAGCTGCTGTTGCCCAAGCTGCAATGCCATATTCCAGTACTGGCCTCACCCGTCCAGTATATAACTTCTTGAGAACTTTCTCATCTGCTCCCCACGTTGTACCAGCAAGCTTTTTCATGATTGCCATTCTTTGCCTTGCTCTTGTTCGATTTTTCTCAACCTGTGTCTTCCATGTCAGGCGACGATCAAAGGTGACTCCTAGATAGTTTGGATTTTCTTCATGGCGCAACATTTTTCCATTCAATACCAGCTTAGGTTGCTGAGTTTTAGTTGAGAGGGAGAACACTGTGCATGTTGTTTTCTCCTCACTTATCTTCACTAGCCATGATTTTGACCAGTCCTCTAGCGCTAGTAGGGCTTGCTGTATTCTGCTGTTAGCTGTACTAATATATTCTTCAGATGTCCATATGGCTAGGTCATCTGCAAAGGATGATGTGTGTACTCTGGCTGGAAAATTTTCCGTGATGTCGTTTATATATGCTAGGAATAATGTTGGTGAAAGAACTCCTCCTTGGGGGACACCTTGCTCCAACAGCATCATTTTGCTGGTTTGTCCTTGTACTTTTGTCCTGGCAGTTCTGTTCTCAAGGTAGTGGCTGATCCATTTGTACATTTTCCCACAAACATGCATTTTTTGCAGTTTTACTTTCAGTCCTTCCTTCCATACTTTATCAAATGCTTTTTCTAAATCTATCCAGACCGCTAGTGTGTGCTTTTTCTCTTGGAAGGCATCCTCTATTTCCTGAGCTATATAGGTTATTTGATCTTCAGTGGATCTGTACTTTCTGAATCCTGCTTGGTGAGGTGTTAAGAGTTGGTTTTCTTCCAGATGCCATGTTAGCCTGCCATTGATAATGCGTTCCATTAATTTTCCTACACAGCTAAGAAGACTGATAGGTCGATAGCCATTTGGTTCTTCCAGGTCTTTTCCTTTCTTTGGGACTGGTATTAGTATAGCTTCCTTCCATGCCTGTGGGACTATTCCCCTCTTCCAGCTGTAATTTAGGACTGCTAGTAGTTTCTTTTTTGCCTTAGTGCCTAGTCCTATTAGCATTTCATTTGTGATTCCATCCTTTCCTGGTGATGTCTTCTTTTTTAGGGTATTCATTGCCTGTTCCATTTCTTCCATTGTTAGATTTGCCATCATATATTCTGCTGCTGTCTCTGTATATCTATGATGTATCTGTTTATCTTTGATTGCTTTCTTCTGTTCGGCTGTAATATCAATGTGGTTTGCACTGGCATAGTGTTCCATTAGTGCATTTGCAGCCTTTTTTCCTGTAAGCAAGGCATTTCCTTGTTTAATTGTTATTTGTTTGTTTCTAGGTCCTTCATTGTTCATGGCTTTCACTAGTTTCCATAGTTTGTTTCCATCCCTGTCAAAATTCAGGTTTTCTGTTTTTTTCCTCCAACAATCTCTTGTTGTTTGATTTACTGTTCTTTTATATTTTGCTGAGATGGCTTTGAGAGAGATGTTCGCTTCAGTTGTTTGTTCTCTCTCTGCGGTCTTCCTAGCATCTTCAACTTTGTCCTCCAAAATTTGTAGTTCCTCAGTCCAGTATGGTTTGTAATTTTTTCTCGCTCCTCTTGGAATAGACTCAGTGGCCGCCTGTATTATTGCTCTGTTTAGACTTTCCACCATTTGCTTCATGTTGCCATATCGTGTATTTATGTTTTCACAATATTTGTCTGTTAGTATGGCAAATCTGTCCCAATCTGCTCGTTTGTAATTCCAGCGGGGCAAAGGCTTTTGCTCCTGTGGAACATACTCCATATTTATTACAAGCTTGATTGGTCTGTGGTCACTACCTGCTAATTGGTCAAGCACATGGCGATCGATTTTGTGGAGGATGTCTCCTGTGCAGAAAGCTAAGTCTGGAGTAGAAGTGGTAATCCATCTTCTGGAGTAGAAGCTCGGTGTGTCATCCGCTTTGTTGAGTAGATGGAGATTTGAGTCTATTTCCCAGTCCTCCACTTCATCTCCTCTTTTGTCAGTATCTGGGTATCCCCATCTTTCTGAACGGCTATTAAAGTCTCCGACAACAATGCAATTTGTGTCAGTTATTTTCATGTTTGAGAGTGTAAGATCCTTATCTGCCGGGCTATACAGATTGTAAATTCTTATTTTCACGTCCTTTATCATTATATCAACACCTATAATTTCCGTTTGGTTGTCAGAGATCACAGATACTTCGCTGCAAGGTATTGTATTTCGTGTAAGTATTACAACTCCTCCTTTGTGTCCTTCGCGGTCGAAACGTGTGGCCTGATATCCCTTGACTGAAAATGTGCGATTGGCGTTGAGGTGTGTCTCTTGAATGCATGCCACATCTATTCCATCTTTATGAAGACGCTGTGTTAGGGAGGCTTTCTTGTTATAAACTCCTTCTGCATTCCATTGTAGTATGTTGAGTGTCCGGGGTGTTTGGTCAATAGCTCTTAACCTACTCCTCTGTGCCTTGACTCCACAGCACAGGGGAAGGTGACCACCAGTAGTCATGGGTGGACCCCCTCGAGGCAGGGGGCCCGGCACTATCACCGCCTGATGGGACTTCACGGGATTAGCACCATAACGATTAATTTTCATCTGTGGCATCATGAAATGATAAAGTTACGTTGCACTTCTTTGTCAAGCCTATGGCTCAGTACATCCGATTTCGACAAGCATTTGTTCGGGATGCTTTCCCTAGCCTTTGACTGTCCCCAGTCTACCTACAAGGCAGCAGGTTTGTGCGTCACTTCGTCTGGTCCCTCTCCCTTGACCTGTCCGACATGGGTGACCCTACCAGTAGCTGTGCTACCGTCGGCATAGCTCTTGGGGTCATTGGAACGCACAAGCCCCTCTACCTCGTCAAGGTGGACGCAAGGCAGAGGGGGCTCTAACAGTTCGACAAACATGACCTTGGATGAAATGAATGAATGAAGTTCTTACCTATGGTGTGATTGTTGCTCTAACAGTTCGACAAACATGACCTTGGATGAAATGAATGAATGAAGTTCTTTCCTATGGTGTGATTGTTGCTCTAACAGTTCGACAAACATGACCTTGGATGAAATGAATGAATGAAGTTCTTACTTATAGTGTGATTGTTGCTCTAACCGTTCGACAAAGATGACCTTAAATAAAAATGAATGAATGAAGTTCTTACCTATGGTGTGATTGTTGCTCTCTGTCAAGCCGTTTGGTTAGGATAACCTTGAACTGTTGCACATCCATTGTCTGCAGCTGGAACTGGTCGGTGTTGTCCAGGTAGCAAGCAGTGTGGCCGTTAGAACTGTCAGTGGAATCTGGGTCAGACACCGCCACGTGTGCAACAGCACGACCTACTTCGGCGAGTTCAGATACTTGGGCTGAGGAACATGTCATGGGTTCAAGGGTTATAACATGGCGGTAATAAGGTCACCAACGAAAGTCAAGACATACCGAAGTGCCATAAGGTTCCGGAAATGAAATAATTAGACATGCAGTTCAGACAGACACACATATTAGACAGACAGGCGGATAGATTATACAGACAGATAGACAGATTAGACAGACGTACAGACAGACATACAGACTAGACAGACATACATATTAGACAGACAGACATTAATTATTAGGCAGACAGACAGACAAATTATACAGAGAGATTAGACAGACAAACACACGGGTAAGACAAACATACAGACAGAGAGACAGAGAGACTGACATACATACAGACAGACAGACAGACAGACAGACAGACAGATAGATAGATAGATAGATAGATAGATAGATAGATAGATAGATAGATAGATAGATAGTGTAGTAGACAGACAGACAGATAGATAGATAGATAGATAGATAGATAGATAGATAGATAGATAGATAGATAGATAGATAGATAGATAGATAGATAGATAGATAGATAGATAGTTGAGCATATTTATCAGCAATGACATGTTTATCAGCAATGGCATGTTTATCAGTATTAACATATTTATCAGTAATGACAAGGACAAACACACAACGGACCAACGCCAGCTGTTCCCAGGACGTTGAGCAGGATCTCAGGCCGGCTGTTGTGTGTGTCCAGCACAGAAATGACCACTGACGTCACCGCTGTCTTGTGGGGCATACCGGAGTCACTGGCTTGGACGGTCACCCTTTCAGATAAAATGCTCAATGTGAGATATGAATAATAGCAGGAAGCAGAAGTAGAACTACAAGAGGTGAATGGTGGCAATGTTAAAGTAACAACAGCATCAGCACTAGGAGTAATTGTAGTAGTAGTAGTAGTAGTAGTAGTAGTAGTAGTAGTAGTAGTAGTAGTAGTAGTAGTAGTTGTAGTTGTAGTAGTAGTAGTTGTAGTTGTAGTAGTAGTAGTAGTAGTAGTAGTAGTAGTAGTAGTAGTAGTTGTTGTAGTAGTAGTAGTAGTAGTTGTAGTAGTAGTAGTAGTAGTAGTAGTAGTAGTAGTAGTAGTAGTAGTAGGAGCAGTAGTAGTAGTAGTAGTAGTAGTAGTAGTAGTAGTAGTAGTAGTAGTAGTAGTGGTGGTGGTGGTGGTGGTAGTAGTAGTAGTTGTAGTAGTAGTAGTAGTAGTAGTAGTAGTAGTAGTAGTAGTAGTAGTAGTAGTAGTAGTAGGAGGAGTAGTAGGAGCATCAGCAGCAGCAGTAGTAGTACTAGTAGCAACAGCAGCAGTAGTAAGAGCAGTAAGAAGAGGTGGGGTAGAAGAAGAAGAAGAAGAAGAAGAAGAAGAAGAAGAAGAAGAAGAAGAAGAAGAAGAAGAAGAAGAAGAAGAAGAAGAAGAAGAAGAAGAAGAAGAAGAAGAAGAAGAAGAAGAAGCAGCAGCAGCAGAAGAAGAAGAACGATGATAATGATAATGTCGATGATAATAACCATGATGAAGATAGCAAAAACGAGAACATCAACTGAGTTGAGTTGAGTCAAGAACTTTTCTCAGAGAACTGAGTGTCGGCGATATTCTCTGGTCACTCCCCGCAGCACCAATCTCTCCAGGCCATGATGATTCATCTGTTCATCCATACCATACACACGATTCCAAAGGGCCTTCAACTAAGAACATCCACTATAATTATGAATTATGAATTATGAACTTCTTGGCAACCTTCCTAGAAACGGATCATGCGCAATGGCTTAACGTTTGATACTGTTTCTGTTTACGTTTTAATTCTCAATTATATTTTCTAATTTCATGTTTTCTTTTAGATCTGTTTGTGCTGTCCCTGAAAAGGATCATTAAGATCACTACGTGGACGTGTTGTGTTGTGGTGTAACTTACTTTTATCTTATATTTACGGTTAATATTATCATTGTTATTTTCACACGGTGTTTCCGTTTAATGTATGTGCGTTGGTTGTAAGGCTTAAAAGTCGATAGGGTCGACTTCATTGTATCTGGTTTTATCCCATATAACCCGGTCTCTTTCCGCAGCACGGAAAGCGTAGCACAAAGCACGAACTCCGTAGCTCTAGGGACGACCCACAGGAGTCTCCGAAACATTTAACTTGTAAACCGAAGGGCGCGGCCCGGAATCGAACCCACAACCTTCGGAGCATGAGTCAAACGGCTTGACCACTTCGCCACAGGTACACTATGTCTGTGTTTATTATCTCCCACTTTCTCACTGGCAAGAGTCATACATACCTAGCTGTTGTCATTTTGTATTATAATTATAAATAATCCAAGTTTGCTACCTACTGGCTACTGGCTACTGTCACACACACACACACACACGCGCGCACTCATGCACACAGGCACGGACGCACGCAAACACATGTATATATTCAAAACAAAGTTTTCCCGTAGTGAATTTAAACGAAAAATAGATTGCACGATTTATAGCCTGGCACCTCTGAAGTCGGAGTGGGTTCGCCGGTTGGCGAGGGACACTGTTAATAGGGAAAGCTAATCCACACGCAAAATGTAGTCCATAAATAAATAGTGTGTATGGACTACGCTTGATGTCAACGCGAGCGAGCGCAAAAAAAAATATGCCTGGCATATTTCGCTACATCTCGTCAGCTACATACTGCAGAAATCACACAGCAGTAACTAAAGTGATTAGATAAATCCTTCAAGCTGAAATACACACATATTCACACAGTAATTTCAATTTGTCTACCACCGTAATTTTATACTGACTATCATGTCTTTCTGTTTGCACAAAACTGGCTTCTGCCGATTAATGGCGATTGCTTCAGTGACCTTAAACAAGCGACTATTTTGTGTATTAAACAACACGCAAAACGATTACCGTGGTAGACAACTGAAATTACCGTCTGAGTTTGTGTATATTTAAGCTTGAAGGATTTGTCTAATCATGGTAGTTTATGTTGTGTGGGTGTCTGCAGTATGTACCAGACGAGATGCATCAAAAAATGCCAGGCAATAAAACATGTATATTTGGCTGAAACATTCACATCTTCTACCTGTAGCTGCGCCTGGCATACAGGTCAAGGAGTGCTTTGACCTTGATCTCCCCTGTCGATCTGTTGATGTAAAACATGTCCAGCACCCGCACGTCGTCCTGAGAGCTTGACAAGCTGTAGGTCACCAAGCCGTTGTCTCCGCAGTCCAGGTCTACAGCTGTGACCAGCACAACTGACGAACCCACAGCCGTGTTGTCGGATACGCTGACGTTGTACTGCTGGTCTTGGAATATGGGAGCGTTGTCGTTGATGTCAAGCACCTGGATTGTGACCGTTAGTATCCCAGAGAGCATGGGATGCCCTGTATCCACGGCGCGGACAAGCAACTGATAGGACTCAACAGTTTCTCTGTCCAGTGGGGTATCTAGGCGAATTCTGAGACTATGTGGAGTTGAACCCCCCTCGTCAACGATCAGCGTGAAGGGCGCTGTGCTGGCCAGTGTGCTGTACTCCACTGCTGAGTTGTTCACGTCGGCATCCAGATCTGTGGCTGCTGGGATGCGGAATAAGGCACCAGGGGCTTCGCTTTCAGCAACCTTGACTGTGAAAGTTGACGGTTCAAACGATGGGGCGTTGTCGTTGATGTCCTTGACAGTGATTTTAACGTGAATGATTTTAAAGAAAGCGCCTAAAAGTGACTGCACTACAGCCTTGACCTTCAGTTCGCAGACTCCCAGCTTTGGACAAACCGCTTCTCTGTTTATTCTGGGGAAGTAAAAAACCAGCAAATCTGATCAAGCAGCAAAGACTAATAAGTTACTCAATCAGTAAATCAGTTAGTACATCAAGAAATAAGTACATCAATAAATTGATCGATCAGTCAATACATTTACTAATTAATCTGTTTACCAGTCAATTATCAATAAGTTTGATAGGTCAACTAATTAATTAAATAATAAGTCATTTAACTAGTCAGTTATAAACTTATTCATTTAGTTTAAAATGTCAACCAAAAAGTACTTATCCAAGCCATCAACGAATCAATCTCCCGAACAGTTAACCACTGGGTCATGTACGTACATATTGCAGTCTTCAGGCATTAACCAATCAATCAGTTTCAACAGTTAACCAACGGGTAACGTACTCAGACAATCAAACAATCATTCAGTTTCAACAGTTAACCAAAGGGTAACATACTCAGATATCAATCAATCAATCAGTTTCAACATTCAACCAATGGGTAACGTACTCAGGCCATCAAACAATCATTCATTTTAAATAGTTAACCAATGGGCCACTAACAGACAACCAGTCTTTCTTAGATTATATTGACTGTTACAATCAATCAGTTTAAACAGACAACCAGTCTTTCATAGATTATTGTAATTCTCACACTCAGTTTCAACAACTAGAGAACTTGGTGGCAACTGGGAAGAATGCGGGGAAAAGAACAATGGGGAAGACAAAGGGGTAAATACTTGTATGGTTTGACCGCGTGGCAAGGTCGAGACAAGAACACAGAGCTGATCCACGACTCTGGTGATCGTATGAGATGGCGAAACGTGACCGCCCACGCTTATCGGCATGGCACATGATGATGATGAAATATTTGAAGGTAGCCGCTGTGGTGTAGTGGCTTGACGCCCGCGGTGGTCACGGGTTCCATCTGCACCGGGGGCGGATTAGGATTGTGTAAATGTAACTAGGCGCTTTTTTGCTCTTCAAACTGAATAAATTGTGGCGTGGGACAGACAGAACTACAAACATTAGATGTTTAAAAGCATGTATCTTTCCAATTGCAACATACGCCTGTGAGACAGGGACATTTACTAAACAAACTGAACAGGGAATAAATGCTTTTGAATATAAATGTTATAGGCGGGTCCTAAGAATATCTTGGATACCAAAAAAAAAAAAAATGCATCTATACTACAATAATTGAATATTGAAAAGGGCTAGCTATTAAAGACGATAAACCAGAGTTTGGAGAGAACAATAATGGCGGGGTATATGCCCGAGAAGAGGGGAAGAGGAAATCCAAAGAGAAGATGGGCGCAGGATGTGGCAGATGATCTCCAGATGGGTGTATGGGACACGGGACATCTTGCTTATGACCGAGAAGTTTTCCAGAAGGTTGCAATGGGGAAGATGTTCTGCAAGTTGAGTTGAGCTGTGAACTGACATCACTGCACTCAGGAATTCCCATACGCGCTCCGTCCCCTCGTTCAATAGCCAGCGAAGAGTCATACTACTGATCGTTCCCACCGCTATCTGATTGAAAGGTCTCCTAGTCTTCCCTCTCAGTTTTGAGATTCTTCCAGAACCCAGACCAATCCCCGCAATCTCATCCTTTCCACATACGTGTTCTCAGTCTGTTCCCCCACCTTCTCCACCTGGTCCCACCGGCGCACGACCCCCCCCCCCCTGTCCATAAGTAATCTACCACCAAGAGGTGCAGAGGTTCTGCACAGGACTTGCTACTGAATGAATGAATGAACTAGGCTCATGGATCGACCCAGCCTAAAATGGATATCAAGAAATTGTTTGGTCAGTAAAGGCGGCCAGCGTGCTACTGACCACAACCCCCACCTAGTGCCGACTGATCTATAGATATTCACATGACTGTTCTAACTACAGACATTCACACTTGTGTCTTACCTGGAGGATGTTCTAAGCTCGCCATTGGTTGAGTTGATCCACAAGAAAGAGGACTGCGGATTTCCCTCTGTAAGAAAGGTAAATCTCAAATCTGTGAGTTCAGTGTGGGAAACGAGGTTTCTGATGTTATTGTCGTACAGAAGATTCCCAATACGGGTCATCGCCGGGTTCTCCTCGTCGATCACGTAAGATAACTCCACACAGTGGGCGAAGACAATCATGGATAATACAATGGCAATAATGAATACAGCAGCGTGTGTGGCGTGGGATTGCATCCTAGTGTGTCTTGTGGCGATCGTTGAAAATCACTTCAGCAAAACTAT
>JACEFZ010012686.1:0-19201 GCA_014155875.1 Cepaea nemoralis
AACGACTTTACTCACTCCAAAAAACGGGCATGAGTCTAATTTATAACAAACTTTATTGACAATCCTAGCCTGTAAAACACCTTCAATTACTACCACTCCGAAACCCCCTGCTTTTCAATAAAGCTAAACTAATCACAAAATCCTGCATCGGAATGCCCCAAATTACCTTTGGCCATTGTTTAAATATCAATGCTAGACACAGTAAACGTTTAAATATATTACACATTCCGAAGCCTAGGATTGACTTATACAAAAACTAGCTTAACGTACTCTGCAGCTCAGCTGTGGAACAATCTTCCACAAGAAATCAAAGACATCACCAATCCCTATCATATAATCGCAAATTACTCGAAACACTATCTCAGTACGGATTATCTTCCCCTTAATAATAGAGATAATAATAATAATAACAAAACCCTAGTATAACAGCCAGTCCCCTTTTGGTAGGCCAGTATATTCCACATGGCTAATAACAAGTGTCAGACCACTATCTAATTTTACTGTGTCGTGTAGTTTTGATGTTCGCATTTTTGCCCATGCCTTTATAATGCATATCTTTTATATTGTTGCTGTTCTCTGTTAGCCTTGAATGATGTGTGAATGAAATAATGTATGAAAGAGAGTGATAGAAGGGCAGAATGTTAGACGGGCCTGCGTGCCCAATTCTTAACCCTTTGAAAATAAAGTTTGTTCGTTCGTTCGTTCTGTATCTCTATATATATCTCTGTCTCTTTGGTGGTCTCTCTGTCTGTCTATCTATTTCTCTACCTGTCTCTCTGTCCGTCTCTCTGTCTGTCTCTGTCTCGCTGTCTGCCTATCTGTCTGTCTCTTTGTCTGTCTCTCTGTCTGTTTCTCTATCTCTCTGTCGGTCTCTGTCTGTCTCTATATCTCGCTGTTTGTCACTCTGTCGGTCTCTCTTTCAATCACTCTGTCTGTCTCTCTGTCTGTCTGTCTGTCTGTCTGTCTGTCTGTGTAATACAGCTCCTATAATCCGACTGGCAGAATATCAGAACTTTGTGGGACTCTAATAATGGCCGGACTCCGAGACATAACCTTTACCTTCCTCGGAGAAGCATGCCCACCAGCGGAAGACGTCAGACAGTCTGACACACTATATATCACCAGGCCTAGCGGTCGGTCTGTCCCTGGTGGGAGACGCTTTGTTCGCTATGTTTATTGTCAGTGTTTGTCTAGCAATTTAAAACCTTAATGGGCTTCTTTTTTTTAAAAACTTTTCCAGTTCCAGGTAGTTGTTACTTTAACTGTCTCAACGTTAAGGAAATGTTATGTTAAATGTGTATATGGTTCGCTTTAAATTAATTGAAATAGAAATTCTAATACATTATATGATAGGATGAGTTGGAGTAACAATTTTGATATAGTATTTTAATAATATTTTATTTTTCGCATATCCTTTACAGGACATCGCAGTCAACACCAGCATTTTACCGCTATCATTGATTTCTTGACAATATTACGATCAGTAGTTTGCCATTGCTTTCTGAGCGGCCGGCTCAGTTATCCCGTAAGTCACCAGCGGGGGACGAACCGCTCCCAGTTCTCGCCCGCTACGAAACTGCGTGATAAACGGGATTACGGAGAAAGTGGTGTAACCCTGAACTTAAAATATTTCCAAGAAAAGCATAAACAGCCAAAAATGGCAGGGTTGACTGCGACATCCCGTAAATGGCATGTACATTTTTTTTTTACAGCACTGTAATCGAACCTATATCGCAGACCAATAATTATGTGTCGCACGAAGTTCAAATTTTTACAGCACTGTAATCGAACATATGCCGGCTTCGTGGCTTAGAGGTTATGACTTTTCTCCGTAATCTCGTATACTCTCGTCGGTAAAGTGATGACGGTGATAATCAGCAGTGGTTCGAATCGCATCGGTAACTTACGGACTATGTGAGCCGGCCGCTCAGAAAGCAAATGGCAAACTACTGAGCGTAATCTTGCCAAGAAATCAACATACAGCTGAAAGATGCTGGTGTTGACAGCGATGTCCTGTAAAGGATATGCAAAAAAAAAAAATCGAACATATATCGCAGACCAATAATTATGTGTCGCACGAAGTTGAAATTCTGGTACACAGTATCGTGGGTGTTAACTTTGTTCGACCGCCCGAGAAAATCGTTCTTTCTCCCCTGTCCTAACACCGAGCAAGGTGAGTTTTACAGCAACGGGGTACTCTCATGCTCGCAAATTAGGACCTGGATCTCGATCATGTCGAGTCTGTAAAAATTCCCAGGGTCTAATAAAGAAATAAGGTCTTTACATCTGCAGACGTTGCTTCAGGCAATAGTCTGATGACGTTGGATTCAAAAAGCTTGACTGAACCTTCAGAGGTCTCTGGCTTGGTTGTTGCACACACACACAAAAAGTGTACACACATCATTCGTTAATTCAATAAATGGATGTGTTTAATTGAAAAACAAGAACAGGTTAATGTAGAGAATTGACTTAGTTTCTTCTTCTTCTTCTTCTTCTTCTTCTTCTTCTTCTTCTTCTTCTTCTTCTTCTTCTTCTTCTTCTTCTTCTTCTTCTTCTTCTTCTTCTTCTTCTTCCTCCTCCTCCTCCTTCTCCTCCGCCGCCGCCGCCGCTGCCGCCGCCTTTAATCACCCAGTGGCGCGTAGGCCTCCTGCAGCTCCGCCCTTGACCTCCACATATTATCTATCTATGTCTATAATTCTCTTTCCTGCGTGTTTTGGGTCTCAGTACTTTTTCTGTTACTCAGCGGGTTCCAGAGAAAGGATAGTCCAGCTATATTATAAGGTTTTCACAATGTTTGTCCTGTCCAGCTCTTACACTTTTCCTCACCTCTTGAGTTCACCGAGATTTGTTTAATGCGCTCCATTAGCCCTATTTCTATCAAACTACAAAACTTGACTCTAAAAAAAGAAAAGAAATACAACAATGTATTAGGGACGTTCATTTGAACTCGTTCCAGTGGCTTTATTACAAAAGCATGAAAGAAACATTAACAGATGTGGTAGAATTAAACAAAACATTCATTTTGAATAAATTATGCACCATGGGTTGGTCAGAAGAAGTCGCCGTAGGTAGTCAGGCAAGCATCCCATTGCTTAGGTAGGCGGCGAATGCCGTCCGCAAAAAAGAATTGTGGTTGCTTACTGAACCAAGAGTTTACCGCGTTCATTACATCTGCATCTGTGTGAAATCGTTGCCCCTTGAGAGCTTTTTTCAGAGGTCCGAACAAATGAAAATCACATGGTGACAAATCAGGACTATGGGCTGGATGTTGCAGAATTCCCCATTTCTTTCTTGCTAATGCTTCCTGCATAATCTTTGCGACATGCGGAGAGCATTGTCGTGCAACAAAATCACACCGAGAGAAAGCATGCCGGATTGTTTATTATTGATGGCTTTTTGCAGCATGTCTAGTGTTTTCAAGTAGTGGGTAGAGTTGATTTTAACACCAGGTTCTTTAAAGTCGGCCAACAATAGCCCTTCATGGTCAAGAAAAGGTGTTGAATTGCTACATATAAACTGTTCTTTTGTATAGATGTGAAACTTGGATGATGAGCAGACAAGCTGAAAACATCAAATGGCGGTGAAAATGTAGTTTCTGAGGAAAATGCAAAGAATACCAGGGACAGAAAGAGAACAAGCGAGCAGCAAGTCCTACAAGAGGCAAATCAAAACCGAAAATTAACTAGAGAAATTAGACGTATTCTGTCAAATTATTTGGGGTCATGTTATGAGAACAAATAAACTAGATAATTTGATGACAACTGGCAATGTTGAGGGGACGAGAACAAGGGGAGAAGTAAATATCTGGATGGCTTGACCACAAGGCATGGTCGGGACAAGAACACAAAGCCCATCCACGACTCTGGTGATGGTGCAAGATAGTGAAACATGACCACCCACGCTTACCGGCATGGCACATGGTGACGATATTTAGCACTACCTGGGGGATTCTGTAATACCAGTTTAGTCCTATAGTGCAGGCATAAGTTAATGAATAGTTGTTGTTTCTGATCCATACAGCAGTACTGATGTAACGGGATTGTTTATTCTTCGATTGGCACTAGTTTTAGGTCCTGGGTACTTTCACATTATTCTTAGTGTTATGCAGTCTTCTCTCGCTTCTTGTGTTCTTAAAAACTCAATCTGTTCTGTCAGCTTTGTCTACATTGCAAACAAAATATGTGTACAATTTAACTTCTTAAAGTGAAATTTCACAAAGGTAAATTGGGCTATTATTTGCTTTATTTATTGTCATTATCTGTGTGTTTCCCCTGTGCATGTTCAACCTAATTGTTGTGACTTTCCATCGACTGCGTTTAATTTATCGTGCATCTGATTTCATGTATGCAGTGCCAATAGGACAATATCGTCAGCGAAATCTAGACCATCAAGCTATTCTGTCTGAAGTTATTGACCCCATCTCTAGCGCTAGTTAATGTTATCTTCAAAATCCAGTCTGTGGTCAGCCTGAATAATGGCGCTAGCAATAGACATCCCTGTCTCATGCCTGTTCTTACTTGAAATGTAATCGTTCGTTTTCCTTCATGGTGATCTCTCCATTTCATGTCTTCACATGTTGCCTTTCTTAAGTTAATCATCTTCTGCGGATTCCTGTAGTGTCTCGTCGATTTCCAAAGTGTCCCCCCCCCCCTATCAACACTGTCAATGGCTACTTTGATTTAAGTCCACAAATCCAGTATAAAGTTGCCTGTTCATTTCACTGCTTTGCACTATTATTATGTGTAATGTGGCCGTCTGGTCAGTGCAGAATCTGTTTGGTCAGAAGCATGTCTGCTCATCTTTAGTTTGTCAAAATTATTCTGTAAGCTCACCAGGACAACAGAGCTGCAGCTTTTGGCCAACACATCTGTGGGATGTAGGATTTAATGTATGAGAATATTTTCTAAGTTTGTCTAGGGGATCCCGGATCGGATGAATATACATTCTCACTCACTTCTATAAGGCAAGGTGATCAGGGAAATTTACCACAGATACAAGGGGAGAAACAATTCACTCCTTTTGACAATGGTATCTATGTGTATGTGTCCCCTCTCACTCGATCATCTTTTTAATTTGATATAGTGTCAGAGAACATTGATTGTTTACGACATATAGAACAACCACTGTTGAACACACATCAACAAGCAATTGACGTAAACACCAACATTGGGACAAACTTGTTCACCAAGAATTAAATCAAGATCCAGAGAAAACATATTATTGTATTAACAGTATTGAGTTAAGTATATGCATTGGATGATATGAAATATCATGAAAACATACAAATGTGATAACCCTATGTCCTCACCCATCAATGCACTCAAAACCGAAACAATACTCCAAATTCAAACACAATACTAGACTAATTAATCAGTCCTATTTCCTCTTTCTCTTATTCTCTTCTGATGATAGTTATTTAATAGTCTATATTATTTTAATAGTTATATATAGTCTATAAACATTGACTCCTCTTACTTCTCTCATAGTGTCTTCCCGATGGTGTCCATATCTAGTAAATGGTGTTGAACTTGCCTGCACGTAACTTGTGTCGACGGGCAAGATTTATTGTGAAGGAAACTGGGAATTCAACAGGCAGTTGGAGGGCCCATTCTGCTGTAGGTTTTGTTCAAACAGGGATAAATAGCAGTCGGAAGATCCATACTGAAATATGTTTGATAAACCAGAATTGTCCCTTAGTTTCCTACACATGCTAGTTGATATTGAGTCAGACGGAACCTTCCAAAATGCACCAGTGGGTAATACTCTAGTATCTGTGTACGTGGTACATCCATTTGTCTTGGTAGACATTATAATAGGGAAAGCCGTCCTCAAGGATCCCGACATAAGTCGGAAATTATCAACAACATTTTATTTATCCACTTCGTATGCGTCTTTCGCTGGCTGAGTCAGCATATAAATGCGGCAATCAACATGTTCCTTTTTTAGGTCCAGACTGTATAAGTCCTTCTTTTATGTACTACTCATAAACAGGCTGTTTACCCATGATCCTGTTCGGTGAAACGTCCAAACCACCACCTGCCTATCGAGAGCTGGGAATGACAAAAGAACACATTCTAAACCATTAATACAAACTCATATCGTGGTAATCCTTAACACAACATTAATCACATAAACAAAGGGGAATAAGAACGGAGGGTATTACCATTTTTCTATCCCTCGTCTCTGATTGTGGAGTTTGTCTAACTCCCAAAAGTGAGTAGAGTATCTCCTCACTGCTCTTTCTATTTTGGGATTGCTACTGCGACTTTCTGATGAGTTAAAGACATCCTAACTCTGCAAACATCTTGATATTATACCTATCATAACATGACAAGAATCTCTAAGACATCGGCCGTACGTCCAGAATTTCTCATCTTTTTTCCATAGCTGTGACCAGCATTAGGCCAAAGGCCAACGACCATACCAGTCAACATTCTCTTTTTGTGATACAGGCGTACACAAGGCTTCTTAATCATCATCCTTCTTGTGATACAGACGTACACAAGGCTTCTTAATCATCATCCTTCTTGTGATACAGGCGTACACAAGGCTTCTTAATCATCATCATTATCCTGTCCCCTCTGGGGTAACATTAAAGTGTGTACTCCAGCAGTAAAAGTAACAATCACGAATAGAATATATAAATCTCATAATAGAGAAAACTTGTGAATCCTTCATATAATATTAATAATAATACAGGGGCCATTCTTAGGATATTCCTTCACACTCATCAAACCATAAGACCAGAACAGATGGTCCTCTTCCCACCTGCGTATAGAAGCGGGGTGGGGTGAGGTTAATGAACGCCGTAATATAACTCACCAATTGCCGCTAACTAAGAAGTGTCCTGACTGGGGATTAACTTCTGCAGCATGGTAAGCATTCTGAACGTTGCCGTCAAATTCCTGAACATAAATATTCGCCTAGGCACCGACAACAATGATGTGATGCAGACGGGAGGCACGTCCTGCATGACATTTGAATATATATATATATATGTTGTGCGTTTTTTTCTTTCTTTATCACATGAAATTATGCTCATTCAACATGGCATCTCCCTTGCATATTCGTGAAAGGATTACATGTCCATCACGCATTTTGTGTTGTTACTAAGATGTAAACGAGAAGAAGTACCGTAAGGCACGATAGCTCAAGTTACAAGGTTAGCAGAACTATGTCTCCAACATGAACTTATGTCCATAAGATGCGTTAATAATACTATTTTCCCGCATAGAGAAAAGGTTCATGAAATGCACTTAGAGTAACACTCCACATCACATAGAACATTTGCAGATTCATATGGATTGATAGTGAGATAGCTTCACACGCATATAATAAGTTACACATAGGAATTGAAACTGTATGCATAGGAAAATCGGCAGTGAGATAAAGATGTCCACTCAGTAGAAAGCAATCACTCAAGCTATCTCTTCACATGAATTGTTGATATAACTGCCGTACAATTCATCTTTAAACACAATGATACATAAGCCTTATCAAAAGACATTGCTACACATTCATTATGAGTTTACAAAAATATAAGATACATAGGCTCCAGAAGGTGAATTTTTGGGGGCTAATTGCCATCCCAAGCGGGAGACGACTTGTCTTTCGAACGCTCCAGACTACAAGTGACCTCTAACGCCTTGCTAATTTAAGAGGCAATGTCTTGGCCGGGTACTCGACCAACAATTTAGCTCGCATTTGAACTAAGGCCATATACATTATGGCATCATCGAGCCCTAGTCTAGAGCATTTCTCTCCAAGGCGTGGCAACTAAGGAGTCCATTCCTAGGAAACTGTAAGGACGCCAGATATTTATATCACAACATCTGAATTCTTCCTGGCATTTGTTGACCGGGCTAGTATTTCCGGGTATTTTCGTAAGACAATCCACGGTCTCGGAATGGTGTCGTCATCTTGACCTTCCATCCAAAAGTAGTAGTTCCCCCTCCCCTCTTTTTCTCACAATTGGCCCGTCCAGAACAGCCGTATACATGCAGGCAGGGGCAGAAGATGGGCATTCCCCTCCTTTAAAAAGTGCCAGAGGCTTTGCTACTTCGCTGTTTCTCGTTGCTGTATCTCTAGGTGGGTGTGTGTGTGTGTGTGAGAGAGAGAGAGAGAGAGAGAGAGAGAGAGAGAGAGAGAGAGAGAGAGAGAGAGAGAGAGAGAGAGAGAGAGAGAGCGTGTGTGTTTATGCGCTGGGCGTGGAGGGGGTTCATGTGTAATATTCATCTATCAGTAATATTGTCTGGTCTCTGTTAGCGCCGAACGTAGGGCGGCGCTTACCAAACCCGACACCCCACATTGTGCCAACGGCTTCGGGCGGAAGAGCGCAATTGGGAGGGTACAAGCCTTACCCTGGTGCGAGGAAATGCAAGCTAAAGACAAAATTGTCATGGCAGGGCAGACCAGGCCCTAAGCCTTGGTTGGCGACTGGTCTAGGATCGAAGCTCCGACAGGCGGACAGTTAGAGCATTGCTTTGCTGATCCGGCAGCTTCTGCAGCTTGTCTTGTTCCAGATGTAGGGGTGTTACCTTTCCTCTGGAGTGAACTAGGCGGGCCGAGAGAGGGATCATGCTGCATGGGCAACACATGATCTCTATATTTTAGCCCAGGCTTTGTGCTATGGAGAGGCAATAACTCCATCCCTGGTCTTAACTGGTCTCGGAATCAAAGCGAGAGGCAACTGTTACGGGTTATAAGTCCTTGTCAGTTGGCGTAGACATGGGGCGCCACGCGTTGCCTCTGACGGTGGGAGACACCTATAGGTGTCACTGATCAGCTACCGCCCGCCTCAAGCTGGGCAGCCCCCAGCCAATTGGGTGCTGATCCGCCACAGCCTGCCTGCTTCAATGGGTGCTTGGGGCTAGGACAAAATCTGAATCGCAGGCTGTAAAACCAATGCACCAGGTACAAACAAAAATAAAAATAGAAACCTCAAGCTACGGCTTGCAACCTGGAACGTGAGAACCATGTGTCCAGGATTTTCCACTGACTTGACCAATATTGACGATGTGAGAAAAACGGCTGTGATTGATGCCGAACTCAATCGTCTTAACATTGATATTGCTGGCCTGCAGGAGACTCGCCTCGCTGAGGAAGGGTCACTCAGGGAAAACAACTACACCTTTTTCTGGAAGGGTAGAGGGCAGGCAGAAAAAAGGCAACACGGTGTGGGCTTTGCAGTGAAGAATTCGCTACTGGGAATGATTTAAATTCCAGCAGGAGGAAATGAAAGACTATTATCCCTGCGCTTGGCAACCTCTTTTGGGTTTGCCACCATTATTACTGCATATGCACCGACACTCGATTCCTCTGATGATGTGAAGGATTTGTTCTATGAGGAGTTAGACTCCGTGATCAAGGCAGTTCCAAAATCTGACTACATTTATATGCTCGGTGATTTCAATGCTCGTGTGGGCAAGGACTCAAGTTCATGGCCAGTGTGCCTTGGAAAATACAACATCGGTCGCATGAATGAAAATGGGCAAAGGCTGCTGGAGCATTGCACCAGTAATGACCTATGTATTACAAACTCTTTTTTTTAAACAAAAGAGATGCATAAGGTCACATGGAAACATTCAAGATCCGGCCATTGGCACCAGCTGGACTTCATCATCACACGGAGACAACATCTGAACCATATATCATTGACTCGTAGTTACCACAGTGCTGACTGTGATAGAGATCATTCTTTGGTTGTTGCAAGGGTTAGACTGAGACCAAAGAGAATCTACACAGCTAAACACAAATCTAGCCCCAGGATTAATATTATTAACACTCATGATCCTGAAAAGTGCTTTCAGTTTAAACAGCAACTTGAAGATGCTTTCACTGATACACCAGAAAATTGTACAGTAAATGAAAAGTGGGGTCAAATTAAGGAAACTCTTTATAAAACTGCCGTAGGGGTTTACGGCACTGTGGATCATAAGAGGCAGGACTGGTTTGCGGCCAACAGCGAGACTCTGCAGCCCCTGATTGATAAGAAGAAGAAAGCTCTCTTAAGAAACAAGGAAAGACCAACGCGTAACACTCTGAGTGAGCTAAGGCAAGCTAGGAAGGATGTGCAAAAGGCTGCCAGGCAGTGTGCAAATGATTATTGGATCAAGTTATGTGAGTCCATTCAAATCGCAAGTGATAAGGGAGACATAAGAAGCATGTATGAAGGAATAAAGAAAGCTTGTGGTCCAGTGATCAAAAGAAGTGCACCATTGAAAACCTTGACTGGAGAAGTCATCAATGATAAGAAACAGCAGATGGACAGATGGGTAGAGCACTATTTGGAGCTTTACTCAAGTGAGACCAAACTAGCGGATGATGCCCTCAACGCCATAGAGGCTCTACCAACTCTTGACCACCTGGACACACTTCCCACCATAACATAAGTTAAGTGTGCTATAAATGAACTTGCATCTGGCAAGGCTCCAGGTAAGGATGAGATTCCAATAGAGGTTATCAGGAGTGGGCAAGACACACTCACTATACAGATCCACCAGCTAATAGAGCTATGCTGGCGTGAAGGACAAGTCCCACAGGATTTCAAAGATTCAAGCATCATAACACTGTACAAGAACAAGGGCGATCGGAGCGACTGCAACAACTATAGGGGTATCTCACTTCTGTGTATTGTTGGAAAAGTATTTGCCAGAATTGTTCTGCGCAGACTTCAAGTCCTAGGAGATCAAGTCTACCCCGAATCACAGTGTGGCTTTCGACAGAACCGGTCTACCACTGATATGATATTCTCATTGCGACAAATGCAAGAAAAATGCCGTGAACAGAATCAACCACTGTTTATTGCCTTCATCGACCTCACAAAGGCATTTGATTTGGTCAGTCGTGAGGGTCTGTTCAAGGCACTAAAGAAGATTGGCTGCCCACCAACTCTTCTGTCCATTGTGGAATCGTTCCACACAGGCATGAAGGGTATAATCAAGTTTGATGGTGCAACTTCTGAAGAATTTGAAATCAAGAGTGGAGTTAAGCAAGGTTGTGTACTAGCTCCCACCCTCTTTGGAATATACTTTTCACTTCTACTGAAATATGCATTTCGTGATCAGGATGGTGGTATATACATTCACTCACGCTCAGATGGCGGCCTCTACAATGCTCAGAGATTGAAAGCTAAGACCAAAATTAGGAGGGTACTGATCAGAGAGTTGCTTTTTGCAGATGATGCTGCAGTTACGACCCACTCTGAGGAAGAATTGCAATGTCTACTATCTGCATTCTCCAATGCTTGTTCTGAATTTGGTTTAACAATTAGCAAAAAGAAGACACAGATTATGTCACAAGGTGCACATGAGGTACCATCAATCTTTATTGACGACGCCGAACTAGAGATAGTAGACCATTTTACATATCTAGGATCAGTGGTAAATAGCAAATTATCCCTAGATCAGGAAATCAACATCCGGATTGGTAAGGCAGCAACAACAATGAACAGGCTAAGAAAAAGAGTCTGGGAGAACAGGAAGCTTACTGCCAAAACAAAAGTCCTTGTCTATCAAGCCTGTGTCCTTAGTACTCTTCTTTATGGCAGTGAAACCTGGACAACTTACTCACACCAAGAGAAACATTTAAACAGCTTTCATATGCGGTGTCTGCGAAGAATTCTTGGTATTAAGTGGCAAGACAAAATCACAAATACTGAAGTATTGGAAAGATCAGGTTGTGTGACAGTTTATTCCATGCTCAGTCTTCGTAGACTTAGATGGATAGGACATCTTAGGAGGATGGATGATGGTAGAATACCAAAGGATATCTTTTTTGGTGAATTACAGATGGGTAAGAGATCTCAGGGTCGGCCTCTACTACGATACAAAGATGTGTGTAAGCGGGACATGATTGATACAGGCATTGATAATGCACATTGGGAGCAAGTCGCCGCTGAACGTGTTGCATGGAGGGCAAATATCAGAAATGGAATAAAGTCAAAGGAGAAAATTATTGCAGAAAAGTCACACACCAAGCGTTTGAGACGTAAGATGGTGCATGATGGTGGAAATGACCACGTGTTCACATGCACCCACTGTGAACGGACATTTACAGCGCAAATTGGCCTTATCAGTCACACTCGCTACCGCCATAGTTAAAAGTTATTATGCCTTTTTAAAGCACAAACTATCGTCTGTCAAGACGGCAAGGTGCCAATGGAATGGAATATTGTCTGTCAAAGAAGCGGTCATGAAGTGGGCGACACGAACAAATCTTTGAGCTGGCATATAGATTTACAATGTGAGGGTGAGTTGTTAACACGATAATTATTATAGGCAGTATTAAGTGTCGAAACATGTCATCTGATCAGAATAGGTCCCGAGTGAACAGTTCTAAAAGGCTGAGAAGCCCTGGTCTATAGAAAACTCTCCTTCCCACCCCCCACCCCCCCCCCCCCCACCCCCCACCCCCCCACCCCATCCCCCAGGAGCATATTCTTAGATTTACGCTTGTCTATTTCAGGAACACCTAAGCAAACTATTTTACAATGTGGAAACGGGACAGAATTTGACACACGGCGACAATGGCATTATAGTTCCCCTGGATAACATTCTAGACCCAGTGGTGGCACACCCAACAGGTATAACTTTATAATGTCTATGTGTTTTTTTTTATATTTCACTCTCCGTTCTTTCTTTCGATTGTTTGTTCCCTGCATGTGACAATCGCAATGCAGGCCGTACTTGCTTTGCCTGTCTGTCTGTTTGTCTGTCTGTCTGTTTGTCTTCTGTCTGTCGATCTTTATACTGGTCTGTCAATCAGTAGGTCTGTATGTCAGTCTGCCAGTCGCTCCCGTCCATCCGTCAGACTTTGATAGAAACGACTGCTTCTATCTGTGTGTATCTTTCTTTTCATCGAGGTTCCTTGTCACATATTTTGCTCATTCGTATTTTGGCATTTTTTTGTATGTGCCTTACCTATTTGCAGAGCATCGCTATCACCACCAGCATTTTACTGCTGTTGTTGATGTTTTGGCAAGTTTACGTTCAGTAGTTTGCATTTTGGCATTAGCTCCCTCTTTTTTCAATACCCACAAGACAGCAGACGTATGTTCCACCTCGTCTAGTCCCGCGTGACATGTCTGACAAGGGCCTCTCCCCCTCTAGCCACTCAGCCATCAGGGATCGTGGTGTCAATGGGGCACATAAGTCCCTCTAGCACCACTTCAAGGTGGAGACAACACAGCAGGATGTTTCTTGCAGCTCAATGTTGGTGCATGCACGATAAGTAGTCTTTGTTTTACACAGGCACAGTTGTAATACAGAATGCTGGCATTTTCATAGCTAAGCCTGTCACTTTTCACACTTTTCAGCATCTGTTCTAGTCTTTGTTTTACACAGGCACAGTTGTAATACAGAATGCTGGCATTTTCATAGCTAAGCCTGTCACTTTTCACACTTTTCAGCATCTGTTCCCTAGTCTAGTGCTCGCTTTCATGTTCTATTTTTCGTACCATGTTGCTTTCGTCCATGCTTCTTGACGTGTGCTGTCGGGTGCTGGCGATGTAACACGAGGGATACCTACATTGATCCACGATCTTTGTCGCACGCCAGGACTCCTTATTCATGTTCATGGCTGACGAACCCCCAGCTACATAGCTTCCCCTCACGTAGTCTCACCGTGGGCTGAGTTTATTTCGCAACAGTCCTCCAAAACTGTTCAGATATTACATCCCCGAGGATGCCTTTTTTTCACTTTAAAGGATCAAGGCTAGTTAGTTAGACGATTGACTAGCTAGATACCTGGTTGTAACAGGTGCTTCCATAAGCAAGACAAGGGTTTGTTTGTTGATACGGTCGAATCCAATGTTTCCTATGAGACACCTGTGTGTGTGGGTGTCGGGGGGGGGGGGGGGGGGGGGGGGATTATTTACAATCTCTTCTTGTTCTTTTTCTTCTTCTTCTTCTTCTTCTTCTTTATTATTATTATTATTATTATTATTATTATTATTATTATTATTATATTTTCCCGCATTTTATCTACCATTTTAACAAAGGCCCTCAGCTAACTCACTGTAAGCCTTTTGTAAACCTGTTCACGATTTGTTGGATTTTGCACTGAACATTTTCTAGTCTAGCGCCAACCTTTCTTACTTGCCACCCTGGTAAGCTACAATGTCATTATATATTGTTTTCCCCATGGAAGTGGGCGTATTCACAAAATTATCGTCTTAATTTGTCTCCAGGTAACAGAAGTCAAAATGATGAACCGGACTGTGCCGCTGGCGGTTCCCTCTTAGAACTGGATCTCTGTCTCTCGCCTGCCCAGGTCGCCATGTTTGATTCCCAGAGGTAAGATGTCAGTTAGTTTCGCAATGTGGAATGATATTCTTGTATCTCTGTTTAGTACGCTCTGGGTTCTTACTCGTTATTCCATGGGCCATTATGTCGGGTCTTAGTCAGATATGACTGAGCTACCGTTTTACAGTAGACGGCACTATCTGTTTTCTGTTAGCGCTGAATGTTGGGCGGCGCTTACCAAACCCGACACCCCACATTGTGTCAACGGCTTTTGGAGGAAAAGGGCAATTGGGAGAGTATAAGCCTTATCCTGGTGCGAGAAAATGCAACCTAAAGACAAAATGTCATGGCAGGGAAGACCAGGCCCTAAGCCTTGGTTGGCAGCTGGTCTAGGATCGAAGCTCCGACAGGCGGACAGTTAGAACATTGCTTTTCTGATCCGGCAGCTTCTGCAGCTTGTCTTGCTCCAGATTTATAGGTGTTACCTTTCCTCTGGAGTGAACTTAGGCAGGTCGAGAGAGGGATCATGCTACATGGGCAACACATGGTCTCTATATTTTAGCCGAGGCTTTGTGCTATAGAGAGGTGCATAATGGTGGAAATGACCATGTTTTCGCATGCATCCACTGTGAACGAACATTTACAGCGCGAATTGGCCTTATCAGCCATATTCGCCACCGCTATGGGTTGTAGTTATTATGCCTTTTTGAGCACAATATACCAAACTATCGTCTGTCAAGACGGCAAGGTGCCAATCTAATTTCAAGGGCATGTACTTTTGACAGCTCGTGTTCTATTTGGTGAAATATTTATGTCTTCTTCTATCGCCGTTTATCTCCCTTTAGCCCTCAACCAACACACTACAAGCCGTCACATCCTTAGCTATTCCATGCAGCTACATCCACGTCCGCCACATACAGTGGAACCTCGGTTTTCGTCGATAATCCGTCAGAAAAATCGGCGAAATCCGAAACCGACGATAACAGAGGCAATTATTTCCATATGAATCAATGTAAATCCAATTAATTCATTTAAGACACTCCGAAATACATACCATAAACACATTTTATAGAGAGTAAATATAGTTTTAAGTACTAAAAACCAATAAGAAATTAATATAAATGAATACAAAACACTAATGTAAAGAATAAATGAACATTTAACATGGCATTTACTTTTCTGAAGACTCTTCTTGACGTATGGAAGACGGCGAGGTGGGGAGAGAGAAGTGCAAATATTGTTGCTCGGAAAGGGAATCCACGACCTTAAGTATCAAAGGCACTATCTGGGGCCAATTCCCTTCTTGATCTCTTGTCTTTTGTATGCCTGTGTGACTCTTGAATTGTTCAAACCATCCTTTGCTGGCCTTAAAATCACTAAATTCACATGCACACGTCTCAGGTATTTTCTTAATGAGATCGGCATACAACAGTCTGGCCTTCCCATATATGATTGCCTCCGAAACAGAATCGCCACCTAACTGTTTTTGATCTATCCAAATTAATAATAACTGTTCGACATGTTCAATTGTTTGCGATCTCTGTTTCGTTAACACATTCACGCCTTTCGCTACATTAGTCTCTTTTATTGCATTATTTGTCGCCACAATGGAACTTATCGTGGATGGCGACTTCCCGAACGTGCGGCCGATTTCAGCAATCTTAATACCGCTTTCGCATTTTTCAGTGATTTCCTTCTTCAGCCCTATCGTGTTCCTGGCCTTCTTCTTCGAAGAGCTGCTGGCTCTGGAAACTTTCTTTGGTCTCATGATGAAGCTAAAAGAAAAGGGTTAATTTATTAGAAAGTAATGCTCACACAACGAGAAACAACGCCAAACTGAGCAAAAGAACGCGCAGGGCCTTTAGTTTTCGCAAAATTAGCAGTGAAGCCATGTGGGCATATCGACGAAATCCGAGGCAACCCACGAAAACCGAGACAAATATTTTTGTCGACGAAAAAATCGACGAAAACCGAAATCAATGAAAACTAAGTCAACTAACACCGAGGTTCCACTGTATTGCTTATTTCTGTTTTACTTCTCTTTTGTCTAGGTTTTTGGGTTTTCCTCTATTTTTTGCCATGAATGGAAGGTAACGGTAGTTAGGTTTAAAAATGCACAGTGAAATTACAAAGATAACCGGATTTCCATTGGTGATACCTCACTTAAAGAGGTGAAGTCGTGCACCTAAGTAAACAATATACAATAACACGAAGTAATGCAGAAGTAATGCAGAAACACTGGACGTTGCCGAGACTAGCCTTCATCAGCAAACGAATCCACACACACACACACTCACACACACACAGACACACACACACACACACAGACACAAACACACACACACAGACACACACACACACAACTTGAGGAAGATTATATACTGACTAAATTAAGCATAATAATCGAATGAGAAGAATGGAAAGATGAACAAAAATGAGAACATTGGAAAGAAAATGAACAAAATGGGCCACTTATCTCAGAATCCCAGGTTGTGATACTAACATACATCTTGATGTTCATACTCTTATACAGGACGGCCGTGAGAGTTTGTGGTTTGATGAGGACTGGTGTCGGGGATGGTAACGGTTCAGTTATGTGCCCAGGTACATGCATGGAAGTGGTGCATGAAGACGCGGAGGAAGGTAAGGCGGGAAACAGTGGAAACAATGGAAACAATGGAGATTTGACCATGGGCCGAGAGTGAAAACTACGAAGGATTCGGGAGATTTAATCCTACAATACATGGTATAAAAATCAACCTTACTGGCTCTATTGCGTTTGGAACAGTATGAGTAAAGCCTCACTTTTAGACGACCTTATTCCGCGTAGTCTATATGGCATATCGCAGGTACTATACGTCTCTCTTTCTCTCTTCCTCCTTCTCTCTCTCTCTCTCTCTCTCTCTCTCTCTCTCTCTCTCTCTCTCTCTCCCTCCCTCCCCTCTCCCCTCAGAGGCAGAGGCAGACCATGAGAAATGATGCTGGATAGATTGCGACGGTGGCATGGAGGAATATCAACGACAGAGTTGTTCCAGAAAACTAAAGACAGAGATCTGTGGAGAGTCATGAACGCCTACACCAGTCGGCACGGCACATCCTGGAATAATATCTCTAGATCAGACAATATATCAAATCTGTTCTGTACTTCTATGTTGAATTTATTTTGTATTTCCTTGTCATTACTCAATGTACACAAATCATATTTAGTGTTTCCTGTTATATACTTGACTTTCTTCAACTTTATCCTCAATGTTCCTGTGAGTAATCTGTGGTCACTATAACAATCAGCACTGGGAACTGTTTATGCTATTTTTAGTGCGTTTCTAAATCTTCTACTAATCATAATGTAGTCAATCTGGTTTCTAATCCTGCTATCAGGACTCCTCATTGTCCATAATCTTCTAGGGTGTTGCTTAAACCAGGTGTTTCCTACAATCATTTCCTGTTCTTTTGCCCACTCTACGAGTCTGTATCCTCTTTCATTTCTCTCTCCTAATCCATAGTTTCCTACTGTATATCTATCACCTTGATATCCTACTTTTGCATTGAAGTCCCCTATTATGATGTTTATTTCTGAATTTTTACATTTCTTTAAGGCAGACTCTATGTCATTATAAAATTCCTCTACACTTCACTGGATTCTCCTGTTGGGGCATATACTTGAATAACATTTATGCTAATAGGTCTGCCACTCAATTTAACTAGTAGAACTCTGTCCGACACGACCCAATATCCTTGAACAGATTTTGATGTTTTCGGGTCCAAAATAATTGCCACTCCCCTGTGTCGATCTTCACCTCCAGAATAAATAATCTTAAAATCTTCATCTATCTTGATGATATACTGATATGGGAGCGTGGAAATCACCAGACTATCACGCCAGTTTCCAACCAAGGAGGTAATACATTTTACTGTAACGGTTTTATTTTTTTTATTTTTTTCAGCGTGCAATATGGTGGACGGCGAAAGCGTGAGAGCTCTGCGAATGGGTTTTCCCTTTGGAATAATGGAGTCATCCCATTTGTCTTCAACTCAACATTTTGTAAGTTTTCTATTTGTTGTTTTGTAAGTTTTCTATCTGTTGTTTTGTAAGTTTTCTACTTGTTGTTTTGTAAGTTTTCTATCTGTTGTTTTGTAAGTTTTCTATCTGTTGTTTTGTAAGTTTTCTATCTGTTGTTTTGTAAGTTTTCTACTTGTTGTTTTGTAAGTTTTCTATCTGTTGTTTTGTAAGTTTTCTGTTTGTTGTTTTGTAAGTTTTCTATCTGTTGTTTTGTAAGTTTTCTACTTGTTGTTGTGTAAGTTTTCTATTTGTTGTTTTATAAGTTTTCTATTTGTTGTTTTGTAAGTTTTCTACTTGTTGTTTTGTAAGTTTTCTATCTGTTGTTTTGTAAGTTTTCTATTTGTTGTTTTGTAAGTTTTCTACTTGTTGTTTTGTAAGTTTTCTATCTGTTGTTTTGTAAGTTTTCTATTTGTTGTTTTGTAAGTTTTCTATTTGTTGCTTTGTAAGTTTTCTATTTGTTGTTTTGTAAGTTTTCTATTTGTTGTTTTGTTAGTTTTCTATCTGTTATTGCCTCAGTGTTGTATGATGATCATTCAGATGATTTATATCTTACCTGTAGGGAGGATTGATGTTTAATATAATCCTTGTTATGGCTCGATACGTGATAGCTATGTCTCTGGGCATTGGGTTGGAGTCTGGGGACAGTAGAAGATAAAGGATATCACTTAGCATACCGCCGAAGGTGTGTGGAGTGTTACAATTAACATTTCTTAATATAAGGTGTATTTTTAATGACTGTGCAGTGTTTGAAAATATTGCCAGTCCAAGTTTTGTATTCACGCTCTGTAAAATTCATGCAACATAATAGGTAAATACAAAACTTGGAACCAGTCAAAATATTTGTCGAAGTTTTCTATCTTTTTTGACTGACACAGTTTTCTTAAAAATATTAGTTTGA
>JACEFZ010012687.1:0-2500 GCA_014155875.1 Cepaea nemoralis
TTTTTCATGTTCAAAGCTCAAGACCCCCCTGCCCTCCACAGCAAGGTACTATAGGCAGTAGTTGACAATATGACTCATGCAGTATGCATCTGACGAGATGCAGCGAAATCTGCCAGGCAATAAATCATGCAACTTATTGGTTGTTCGAATAAAGACCGACGGTAATCGCAGGTCAACTATGAAGTCTTTGTCTGCATAACACAGCTTTCAAATGTCTAGTAACCCTAGACGTAGCCTCAATGTGTATATTAAAATGATTGTGTAAATATTAAATAGACAACATATATTTTAAATTGCCACGGTATACATTACAATTAACACAATTACTTCGATAAACATTAAATTGAACATCGTACTTATTACATTTCTATAGTATACATTAAAGTTAAAAAGTTAAATGAGTTGCATATCCTTTACTGGACGTAGTAGTCAACACCAACAAGTTTGCTGTTGTTATTTCTTGGCAAGTTTATGTTTGCCTTTGCTTTCTGAACGATCGACACTCATATCATCTCGTCAAAACCAACACAAGGCGGTCTGCTGCCAAATCGCCAGCAGCTGTGTTTCTAACGCGGGTATGTGGGATCACGAACTGCGTCTGTAACGTCTTCGCCATGTAGCCAGAATACATTAATGTAGACACTTTATATATTACATTACTACAGAATATATTTGCCGGTCTCCCTGGCCTAGGTGTTAACGCCTTTCTCCGTAATTCCGTATATCCACATGAGGAACGCAACCTGCACGAGAATCGGTAGCGGTCTCGCCGTGTTGGTAACTTACGAGTATGTGAGCCGGTCGCTCAGAAAGCAATGGCAAACTACTGAGCGTAATAATGCCAAGAAATCAACAATCGGCTGGAAGATGCTGATGTTAAAAGCGATGTCCTGTAAAGGATATTTGAAAACACAAACAGTATATATTTAAATAGTATACATTACAGTATACATTTGGACACTATATATATATATATTACTACAGCATATAGTAAAATGGACACAGTATATGTTAAATTACTGCAGTACACATTTCTACACAGTGTATATTAAATAGATACCGTATGTATTAAACGGACACTGTATATGTTACATAAATACTGTATATATTAAGTGAACTTAGTAAATATGACATTGCCACCGTATAAATAAATTATATAGCGTATGTATAAATTAGTCTAAGTATATTCTAAATGCCGTCTCCCTGGCCTAGGTGTTAACATCTTTCTCAGTAATCCCGTATATCCACGCGAGGAACGTAACCTGCTCGAGAATCGATAGCGGTTCTCGCCGTGTTGGTAACTTAAGGGATATGTGAGCCGGTCACTCAGAAAGCAATGGCAAACTACTGAGCGTAATCTTGTCAAGAAATCAACAATCAGCTGAAAGATGCTGATGTTGACACAGCGTAGTCTTGTAACAGTAGTTCCCAAACTTGTCAATCCGAGGGCCATATATACTATTTTCGTTAGTTAAGCGGGCCATAACGTTATAAAATTATAAAAGTCGTACAATATCATTCTTACCTTTCTTAACTATCGTCAACAAAATTCTAAACCTTTAAAGTCAATCAGTGTCTTCAGAACGTTTCATTGCGAACTGAACAGGAGCATTCGATAATATCTAAGCATAACAACCATGAGCAGAGTAAGTTATCGCACGCTGACGGGGCCCTCCGAGTGCATTTTTGAAATTATTAAACTATATTACATTAAATAACGAGGCCTCGCGTGCCACTTTCTGACAGCTGACGAGCCACAAGTGGCCCGCGGGCCGTAGTTTGGGAACCACTGTCCTGTAAAGTATGTGCGGGGAAAAAAGTATATATATATATATACATTCAGGAAGAACCGACAACCATCATTCGAACGGAGTGGCTATCATCATGTCAAAAAATGTAGAAAGATCACTGATCAGCTGGGAACCAGTAAATGATAGAATCATAACAGCTCGTTACCAAACGAAATATTTCAAGCTAACAATCATTCAGTGCTACGCACCTACCAACGACGATACAGACATCAACAAAGATAATTTCTATGAACAACTAATTGGTACCATCAACTCATCTCCCAAGCACGACATTGTTGTTGTAATGGGTGATTTCAATGCAAAGATAGGGTCTGACAATAAGGGTGTTGAGAGATATATGGGAATTCACGGCTTAGGGGATATGAACCAAAACGGAGAGAGACTACTAGAATTCTGTGAAATAGCAAATCTGATAGTAGCAAACTCTTTATTTCCGCACAAAGATATACACAAAGTCACGTGGAACTCGCCTGATAGCATCACAAAAAATCAGATAGACCATTTTTGCGTTAATGCCAAATTCCGTTCATCAGTACAAGACGTCAGAGCCTACAGAGGTGCAGATGCTGGCAGTGATCACAATCTCTGCATTGCCAAACTAAAAATAAAGCTCAAGACTCTGCACAGATCACCCAGAATTAAGAAAATAAACTCACAGTCCCTACTGACTAAAGAACACCAACTCGCAT
>JACEFZ010012687.1:7500-19586 GCA_014155875.1 Cepaea nemoralis
TGTGTTAGGAGAACAGTCGTACTATTATTGTTGATCATATCCTGCTTGGAGAGCTTTTGGCAAGGCACTTTTGTCATTGGGGGTGACAGATTCGAATACCACTTGGGTAACTACAGCTTTCAATAATATTTATTGTTGTCTTGTGTGTCCTCTTGTCCTTACGTCTTTCTTCTTCTCATTTTTCTACAGTGAACGCCAAACAATACACGTTAATTTATGTATGAGCTGTCTTAGTGGCCTCAAAAGATTCCCTAGTTCATATTTCTGTGCAAAGAAGGATGCTCTTGTTGCCATGTTGAGATAACCATGCTGGTCAGTGATGATGGTCACCGTCTCTATAAAGAGACCTTCTGCCTACGGCCGTGGATTGGGGACTATCTGTTGGCGGCTCTCAAGGTTATTCTATTAGTCCGCAATATTTACTGATATGTTAGCAGGCAATATAATAAAATGATAATCTTCTTCTTCAGCGTTCCGAGCCATTGCGGTTCTTTGCTGCAAATACAATCCGTCTCCATTCGTCTCTCTGGTTGACCTTCTCTTGCCAGTCGTTGATTCCAAGTGCTTGTAGGTCTGTATATATATTATCTCTCCACCGTCTTCTTGGTCTACCTAGGGGTCTACGGTCAATTATTTCCTGAGTGTAAACGAGTTTTGTTTCCCTATTATCTTCCATTCTTTCTATATGCCTCAGCCATTGTAGTCTATTAGCCTTCATGATACCAGTGATTAGCGGGGACTTAAACAGATCATAAATGTCTTTGTTACTTCTGCTTTTCCACTCTCCACTTTGTGTATCCCTAATGGGTCCAAATATGCGTCTTAAAACTTTGTTCGCAAAGGTTTGTAACATTGTAAATGATAATGTCAACAACAAAAATAATATAATAATGGGAGTAGGTAACATAATGATAAGGTAATATGAGGAGGCAACATAATGGTAAGATAATGTAAGCAGGCAAGACAGTGGTAAGATAATGTGAGTAGACAACATAATGGTAGCATAATGTGAGCAGGCAACATAATAGTAATGCAGGCAACATAATGGTAAGATAATGTGAACAGGCAACATAATGGTAAGATCATGTGAGCAGGCAACATAATAGTAATGCAGGCAATATAATGGTAAGAAAATGTGAGCAGGCAACATAATGGTAAGATAAAAATGAGGAGGCAACATGACGGTAAGATAATGTGAGCAGGCAACATAATGGTAAGATAATGCGAGCGGGCAACTTAATAGTAATGCAGGCAACATAATGGTAAGATGATGTGATCAGGCAACATTATAGTAATGCTGGCAACATAATGGTAAGATACTGTGAGCAGGCAACACGATGGTAAGATAATGTGAACAGGCAACATAATGGTAAGATAATGTTAGCAGGCCACATAATGGTAAGATAATGTTAGCAGGCAACATAATGAAAAGGTAATGTGAGTAGGCAAAATAATTTTAATGCAGGCAACATAATGGTAAGATCATATGCGCAGACAATATAATGTTAAGATAATGTTAGCAGGAAACATAAGTGTAAGGTCATGTGAGTAGGCAACATAATGCTAACAAAGGCAACATAATGGTAGGATAATTTGAGTAGGCAACATAGTGATAAGATAATGTGAGTATACAACATAGTGGTAAGAAAATGTGAGCAGGCAAAATACTGGTAAGTTAATGTGAGCAGGCAACATAATAGTAATGCGGGCAACATAATAGTAATGCATGCAAAATAATAGTAATGCAGGCAACATAACAGCAATGCATGAAAAATAATGGTAAGATAATGTTAGCAGGCGACATAATGGTAAGATAGTGTTAGTAGGCAACATAATGATAAGATAATGTGAGTAAGCAAAATAATGGTAATGCAGGCAACATAATGGTAAGATAATGTGAGTAGGCAAAATAATGATAACATAATGTGAGCAGACAACATATGGTAAGATAATGTGAGTAGGCAAAACAATGCTAAGATAATGTGAGCAGGTAACATATTGGTAAGCTAATAAGAGCAGGCAACATAATGTTCAGATAATGTGAGAAGGCAATACATAATGATTAGATAATGAGAGCAGACAACACAATGTTAAGATAGTGTGAGCAGGCAACACTACGGTCAGATAATGTGAGCCGGTCGGTCTCCCTGGCGAAAGCGTTATTGACTTTCTCCGTAATCTCGTATATCCACGTAGGGTAACGCAGCTGCGGGAGATTCGGTAGCGGATCATGGCGCGTTGGTTACTTACGTGGGTATGTGAGCCGCTCGCTCAGAAAGCAATGGCAAACTACTGAGCGTAATCTTACCAAGAAATCAACAACAGCGGTAAAATGCTGGTGTTGACAGCGATGTCCTGTAGATAATATATGCGGGGGAAAAATGTGAGCAGACATCATAATGGTAAGATAATGTGAGTAGGCAACATAATGGCAATGCAGACAACATAATGGTAAGATAATGTGAGTAGGCAACATAATGGCAATGCAGACAACATAATGGTAAGATAATGTGAGCAGACAACATAATGGTAAGATAATGTGAGCAGACAACATATAATGATGAGACAATACCCGTACCTGTTGAAGTAGACGTGCGGCCAGCCCCCGGTGACGTAGAGCACATCCAGAGGGTTGAAGGAGAGGTCAGCATTGAGGAGCATGGGGCTGTTACACAAGCTCATCCAGAACATGGTCAGCACACATCCCAGATCCGCCACTGCAAGACCTGACAGAGCGGCAAGAGGAGAATCAGCAAACGCGTTCTTATAGGTAAAGCGGGAGTCGAAGCTGACTAGTGGTTAGTGCTCTCAGCTACCAGAACTGCGGGCTTCTGTTTAATCTATGTGTTGTATACATTCGCATTCTGCTCCACAATTTTACTTAAGCAAAATATAATTTTGTATCTCTCCACCCACCCAAACCTCACGTCTCTATCACTCCCATTAGTCTACTCTTCCCTTTCTTGGTTCTGTGGCAATTTGTGATCTTCCTCTCTAAAAGTAAAAAACCTTCTACATTTATTACGTCTTCGTCTTAATATAACTTTATTTACTACGTCACTTCCCGTCAACGGACTTACGGAGTTCATCGGATTTAGACGTCTCCTTAACATGATTTAAGTAAGAGTTGTTGAGTTGAGTTGAGTTAAGAACCGACATCACTGCACTCAGGACATTCCCTTACGTGCTCCGTCCCCTCGTTCAACAGCCAGCGAAGAGTCATACTACTAATCGTTCCCTCCGCTATGTGATTAAAAGTTCTCCTGGTCTTCCCTCTCAGTTTTGAGATTCTTCCAGAACCCCTGCCGATCCCCCGAAATCTCAATCTTTCCACATATGGGTTCTAAATCTGTTCCTCCGCCTTCTCCACCTGATGCCACAAGCGCACGACCACCTCCCCCTGTCTATAAGCAAAATACCACCGAGAGATGCATTCCCGGCCAGCCTATCAGCCTGTTCATTTCCCGGTACATCCGCATGTCCAGGGCAAAATATCCATAAAATTCTCACAATATGAGACCTTTGAAGCGACGAGAGCCATTCCACACGAAACATTCCTTTCTCCACCTTGCTAAGCATACTCTTTAAATCCGTAATGAATACAACGTCTGTTGCAGTAGTCTCCTCTAGCCACAGGAATGCCACTGTTACTGCCTTCACCTCCATTCTCATGCTGAAGGTCGTAGTCTCATATGCCAGACTCTCCTTTTTCAAGACTCGCCCATTAGCCTTTGCAATAAAGCCCCAGCCACTACGTCTGTTTCTCACCACTAACCCACCGGTATAGATGACTATGTCACCTTGATGTGTGTTGCTCTGGATCAGCTGTTGCACTTCAAACTCTGTGCGGCCCGCTGCCAATTCTCTGCACTCACGATTCAGTGTTATTATTATATTGTGCCAGTCCGTCATGTCTTTCGGAACTTCAACTCACTCTCTTTCACGATTGATGGTCTCCAGATCACACACCTGACGTATAGAAAGTACTGCCTGTGCCATCCAGGACCTGCCTCGTCTTAGTCTATGACCCTTGACCATATCCATTGCTGCATGCAGCGGGTGATCCCTGTCTGCGGCAACTCTCAGGTACCATTTGGCCTGAAGGACCCTATGCCTTTCCGTCATTGTTGGTCCCAAACGATCCGTTTTCCTTCTACACCTTCTGGCTCCAGCTGTCTTCTTCCTTTTCCTTCCCCCTCTCCCTTACATCTTCTTCTCCGCTTCATTCTCTCCCCGCTGGCTGTTGTCAAAGGTATCGAGCACAAAGCACGTACTCCGTTGCTTATGTACAAGTATTATAATGTAAATTCCTGTTCACAGAGCATTGAAATTGCGAAGATATAACGAAATAAAACAAATAGCATGGTGACCCAAGTCTTGCGATATATCCCCCTTCTATCCAAATGGGAAGTCAAATGTGGCGATGTATTATCCTTTAACAATGGATCAGTTGAATGTAACGTTAAATCAGTGTTGCTGTATGCATCACAAATATTGTTAACGAATCAATAATTAATAATAAAGAACAAAATATAATAATTGATGCATAGAAGGAATAAAATAGAATAATTGAATCACCAAAGTGGATTTCTTGGAGAGAACTAAACATATTTTAGTGGATCAAACGGTGGGGAAAAGATGCTGGAGCTGGGTAGGACACACATTGAGAAACCCCCAGGACAGTATCACTAGCGAGACGTAACGTAATAATGAGAAATATAAATACACATGGAGAATGAGTTGAGTCAAGAACCGACAACATAGTACTTGGAACAGTCTCATGCGTGCTTAGACCTAATCTTCAATAGCCAGCGAAGAGTCCCATTACTAATGGTACAGGTTGCAGTGTGATAATGTGTCCTTTTGACCTTTCCTCCGAGTAATTATTGTCAGCAAAATCGTGTGGTCACTGCCTGCCTCTCCATACGTTCTACTCTCTGACAATTTGTCTGTTGGCCTACGCAATCCCAATTATCCCTGGCCACATCTGCCTGATCACGCACCTATACCCTACCCACCGGTGCAAAACCAGACAATCTGTCCGCCTTCTCGTTTCCCACCACACCAGTCTGTCCAGGTGAAAAGATTCAATAGATGATCCCTGTCTTTGGTTTTGAAATTGAAGCATACCACTCTACATAAAGCATACCTATGCACGCGGAGAAGAGAATAAGAGACATACATGAATATATAACGAAAAGAAATTAAGGAATCTACAGTAGGTAACAAAAGAAAAACAGCCTGGTGTGAGCTGGTTCAGGACGTATGCTCCTAAGGGGGAGAAAGGACAGTCGAAGAAGCAGAATCTCGGACATTTGACACAACATGAAATCTTACCCAACAAACTGATGTTGATACTGTCCTTGAATCCTTGTTTGACAAACACAGTAATGTTGACCATATTGGCTCCAGTTCCGAACAGACTTGTGACCCCTGACATTACAAATAGCACCACGACCTGGACTGTCTCTCTGACCTGGTTACTGACAGGGTCAACGTTGGAAGAGGGCATCGTGAATAAGCTGTCCAGACTTGTGGAGTTGCGTGCTTCTATGGAAGTGTCATGTGACATTGATACTGATACCGCTAAAGTCGTGATAAACAAATCTGTCTCCGGTAGAGAGGTAAAACACATGTCTACATCTGTCGCTGGTAGAGAGGTAAAATAAGTACATGTCTACATCTGTCGCTGGTAGAGAGGTAAAATAAATACATGTCTACATCTGTCGCTGGTAGAGATGTCTCCATTTGTCGCCGGTAGAGCGGTAAAACACATGTCTCCATTTGTCGCCGGTAGAGAGGTAAAACACATGTCTACATCTGTCGCCGGTAGAGCGGTAAAACACATGTCTACATCTGTCGCCGGTAGAGAGGTAAAACACATGTCTACATCTGTCGCCGGTAGAGCGGTAAAACACATGTCTACATCTGTCGCCGGTAGAGAGGTGAAATACATGTCTACATCTGTCGCCGGTAGAGCGGTAAAACACATGTCTACATCTGTCGCCGGTAGAGAGGTAAAACACATGTCTACATCTGTCGCCGGTAGAGAGGTGAAATACATGTCTACATCTGTCGCCGGTAGAGAGGTAAAACACATGTCTACATCTGTCGCCGGTAGAGAGGTAAAACACATGTCTACATCTGTCGCCGGTAGAGCGGTAAAACACATGTCTACATCTGTCGCCGGTAGAGAGGTGAAATACATGTCTAAATATGTCTCCGGTAGAGAGGTAAATACATGTCTCCATCTGTCGCCGGTAGAGAGGTAAAATATATATCTGTATCTGTCGCCAGTAGGGTATCCATCCCGGCAGAGATATACAAGGCAGGTGGGCGGTCCTAACAGAGCAGCTTTACCAAGTCTTTACAAGCATATGGGTGAACGAGACCATGCCACAGGATTTCAAGGACGCATCAATAGTCCACCTTTACAAACGTAAAGGAAACCGCCAATCATGTGACAACCACCGAGGCATCTCCTTGCTTTCAATTGCAGGGAAGGTATTCGCCAGAGTTCTCCCCAATCGCCTCACGACACATCTCGATCAAGGTCTTCTTCCTGAGAGTCAATGTGGCTTCAGATAAGAACAAGGAACTGTTGGCATGATTTTCGCTGCAATGCAGCTGCAAAAGAAATGTCAGGAACAGAACTGTAAAATGTTCTCCACTTTCTTTGACCTTACCAAGGCTTTTGATACAGTCAGCAGAGAAGGACTGTGGAAGATTATGGCAAAATATGGTTGTCAACGAAAGTTTGTCCAAATAGTGCGGCTATTTCCTGACGGCATGCAGGCAAGAGTACAGGAAAATTGTGAACTGTCTGAGCCCTTTCCTGTCACCAATGGGGTGAAGCAAGGATGTGTCCTGGCACCAACACTGTTTAGCCTCATGTTTTCAGCTATGTTGACAAATGCCTTCGAGAACAACAACATTGGAATACTACCGCATAGATGGAAAGTTATTCAATCGCAGAAGGCTGAAAGCTAAAACAAAAATTAACATCGAAACCGTCAGAGAGCTCCTGTTTGCTGATGGTTGCGCTCTGTATGCCAACTAAGAGGCAAGCATGCAACACAATGTTTCAGCGTTCCCATGTGCCTGTGCCAATTATGGGCTCAATATCAACTTGGAGAAGACTAATTAGGCATCAGCCAGTTCCAGGGATTAATCACACCGTGCCGAATATCAAAGTGAATGATCATAGACTAAGTGTTGTGGACAAATTCACCTATCTTGGCAGCACTGTGTCCCAAGCTGCTACAATTGATGACGAAGTGACTGCGAGAATCTCTAAGTCCAGCGCGACCTTTGCAGACGAAAATGTGTGAGACAAAAATGGAATAAGCCTGCAAACAAAGCTGAAAGTCTACAAAGAAGTTGTATTATCCACACTGCTATATGCTTGTGAAACCTGGACTGTTTACCAGTGACACGCCGGGAAATTAAACCATTTCCACGCAGTCTGACTTGGGAAGCTACTGAAGATTAAATGGCAAGACAAGATCCCAGACACTGAAGTCCCAGAAAGAGCGTCCATGTCCAGTATCCATACTTTACTAATGAAGAATCAGCTTTGCTGGGCTGGTCACTAGACTCGCATGCTAGAACACAGGCTCCTTAAACGGTCCCAATGTTGTCAGAGGATACACTTTAAAGACACTCTGAAAATATCACTAAAAGCATTTGGAATTCATCACGACACTTGGGAGACTGCTGCCAAAGACCGAAATTCGTGGCGTTCATCAGGCAGATTGGACAGAGAAATCGAAATCAGATGTCATAAAGCTAGTGCACTTACATATCAACTATCACCCATACTGAAACATCCAAATATACCCATGTCCGCAAAACGACAGATAATAAACATCATAGTCACACCAACTTCTTAGTTTTTCTACGAGCAGTAGAACAGCCAAACAGAGACCGCAAGAATACCGCATGACGAGAACACAGAAGAAGAACCATCTGCATATCTAACCATTAGAGAACTCCTGTTTTCGGACAACCAAGCACTAATAAAAAAAATCAGAAGCAAGACGACATAAATAGTCTAAACGAAATATGTAAGGTACATAACATAAAAACTAGGACAAGCAAATCAGAGGTAATGACTATAACTAAAGAAGAAAAAACAAAAACAATTCACCTAAACGAACATCCCTTGAAACAAGTAAAGAGTTTCAAGTACCTAGGAAGTATAATATCATCAAATGGCAGATCAGAAGACGAGATCGCAAATAGATGCAATAAGGCAAACCAACTCATTCGACAAATGGCACCAATACTAAAGAACAAACATGTATCAATAACTACTAAGAAAGCACTTTACAATACAATCTTCCTACCAACTCTATGCTACCAATGCGAAACCTGGACAATGAAAAGATCACAACAATAGAGATGAGATTCCTGAGAATAATACTCAACGAATCAAGAAGATATAAGATTAGAAATGAAGAAATCAGGACTAAAGTGGGGTGGGGGGGGGGGGGGGGGGGGGTTATAGCAGCACTAGATTTTATTAGAAAGTAGCGAGTCAAATGGTTTGGATGCAAGTAGATTACCAGTCAACAGCATACCACAACAAGCAATGATGTACAGACCAGATGGAAACAGAGGAAGAGCCCGACCACGTAAATGTTGGATGGAGGGAATAGCAGAGTCCATGGGAATATTGATTCGTGAAGCCCATAATCGGGCACTCTCACGATGTTTATACTTCACCTCGACACCGCAAGGTACAAGAGGAACATGATGAGATGAGATGATGATGAGATGAATCACACCAACCCTATGCTACTAATCTTTCGCAAAATCAACACCTGCGAGATGAGATGCTTGAGGAGAGCTGCCAACTTAACAGTCCGAGACAAGGTAAGAAATGCTATTAGACAGACAGTGGGTTCAACATCTTCTGCCACATTTATTGAAAGACAGAAGATCAAGTGGTTTGGTCATATCGTTAGATACAACACAATCAACTGCCATCACTGGCCCTACATCAAAGATCATCTGCGACGAGACCAAGAGGACGTCCAAGAAGAAAATGGATTGACGACATCAAAGACATTGTACAATCACACGGAATGACGCTATCCAGTGTCACCCACCGGACGCTGGAGCGCAGATTATTCCTTACTACGACGCTTGACGGCAGAAGTGGAAGATGATGATGATGATGATGATGATGATGATGATTATGATGATGATTATGATGCTGATGATGATGATGATGATGACATCATTACGCAAGAGTGTGAAGCAAATAGAACTACAAGAGTTGTAAAAAAAAAAGACTCGACAGAAAAAAACCACTGCAGGAGATCCTCATAACCGAACGTCAAGCATTCTTTGCTCAAGAACAATACCAGACAACAGTATATCAATCATTTAAAAGGTATCTCAGAGAATGTGACAAGAACAGTACCAGACAACATTATATCAATCATTTGAAATGTATCTCAGAGAATGTGACAAGAACAATACCGGACAACAGTATATCAATCATTTAAATTGCATCTCAGAGAATGTGACAAGAAGAATACCAGACAACAGTATATAAGTCATTTAAAATGTATCTCAGAGAATGTGACAAGAACAATACCAGACAACGGTATATAAGTCATTTAAAATGTATCTCAGAGAATGTGACAAGAACAATACCAGACAACAGTATATCAATCATTTAAAATGTATCTCAGAGAATGTGACAAGAACAATACCAGACAACAGTATATCAATCATTTAAAATGTATCTCAGAGAATGTGACAAGAACAATACCAGACAACAGTATATCAATCATTTAAAATGTATCTCAGAGAATGTGACAAGAAGAATACCAGACAACAGTATATAAGTCATTTAAAATGTATCTCAGAGAATGTGACAAGAACAATACCAGACAACAGTATATCAATCATTTAAAATGTATCTCAGAGAATGTGACAAGAACAATACCAGACAACAGTATATCAATCATTTAAAATGTATCTCAGAGAATGTGACAAGAACAATACCGGACAACAGTATATCAATCATTTAAAATGTATCTCAGAGAATGTGACAAGAACAATACCAGACAACAGTATATAAGTCATTTAAAATGTATCTCAGAGAATGTGACAAGAACAATACCAGACAACAGTATAATTAATAATTTAATTTTTTTTTAAAAGTCGCTTAAAAGTCGACAGGGTCGACTTCATTGCACCGGGTTTTATCCCTCATGGCTCGGTCTCTTTCCGCAGCACGGAAAGCGTCGCACAAAGCACGAACTCCGTAGCTTTTAGCGACGACCCACAGGAGTCTCCGAAATATTTAACTCGTAAGCCGAAGGACGCGACCCGGAATCGAACCTACGACCTTCGGAACACGAGATAAACGGCTTGACCACATCGCCACGGAGAGTCACAAATAATTTAATAATTTGGCACGAAGCAGTTTCTGGCTATGGGTCCATAATGTAATAGAGCCATCACAGTTGGTAGTCCTGAGATCAAGGAGGAATAGGTGGCACCTCTTTCCCTCACTGTAACAAGCGACAAGCATCGAACCCACAATCGGCCATGTTAACAATAGTATCAGTGATGTTCATTATCATTTTCTTTACAAACTATTGTGTGAGGAAAATCTGGTTATTTTATACGGCTACATGTTAACAATATTTTGGACTTGTAAACTGTATCTTCCTTTCAAAGATAGCAAACAAATGAGTACTGCCTTTCTCAGAAAGATGAAATACATGGTGTTTACGAATAAATATCTATCATTGCTGTGTCTATCCTACTTGCTTGTCACAAGTGTAGTATTAAAATTTAATTACAGACATTTTAAATACACTACTGCTGACGCTAAGAATGCTTCGGGTGTATTTCTGAATTATGTGCAGAAATAGTGTATTTAAAAGGGGTAACAATTTTGTCAAGGTGCAATTTGGTAAATAATTATTACTTCCCCTAGTTATTTCACTAAACTTGGCATTGAAACATTTGAAATGGAAATTTTGTAGAATCACTGATATTATCGAATTCCGAAATCGAATCATGTTGCTTTCTTCGTTGTCAGATTCATCTACAAAAGGATCATCCATATATTTTCTTTTTTAGTGCGGGTGTCCAGAGATTCTGCTAATTATTAATTATGTCGGTTGCTGTTAACATGCGTTAGAAAATTTAAACAAAAAATATCTAGGTATGTGTGAATCCTGTGAAAAAGGGAGATATACTAAACACGGACACAGTGTACTGTGTACTTACAACGGACTCTACAACGGTATACGTAAATCACGGGAGATAATCAATGATGATAGTTAAGAAAATATGTTATATTGTGACACAACGAATCTACGTTTCGATTATAATGATTTTCCCCAGGAACAACACAAATAGATCTAAAGAAAAACATGAAATTAGAAAACTTATTAAAATTAAAACAGAAACAACAAAAGTACTAGGTATGACACGTTGCTAGGCCATTACAAGTACTTCGTTGGCAGGAAGATGGCGCAGAAGTTCAGCTGTGAAAGTTGCCAAGAAGAATCATAAACAATCTTAGATATGCTGACGATACTGTGTTACTAGCAGAAAGTGAGCAAGAGTTGCAAGACCTAGTGGAAGAAGTAAACTGGCACAGTGCAGTATGTGGCTTAGATATTAACATCCAAAAAATTAAAACTCTGATAATTAGCACTGAAAAGGAAATGAATGAACATCACAGTAAACGGGCAGATACTAGAACAAGTAACAAGTTTCTCTTATCTTGGACATATAATAACAGATGATGGCAGAAGTGAAATGGAAATAAAAAAGAGAATAGGAATGGCCAAAAATTCTGTCAACAGCATGACATCAGTATTAACATCTAGAGAGATTAATAACGCATTAAAAATGAGAATTGTCAAATGCTACGTATATTCAACGCTACTATATGGCTTGGAAGCCTGGACATTGAACAAGCAACTAGAAAGTCACATAGAAGCCCTGGAGATGTGGATATACAGACGAATAAGTCGTATTCATGGTAACAAAAACAATCAAATGCAGAGGTCTAGAAAAAAAAAAATTTTGGGAATGAAATTTAGAAA
>JACEFZ010012688.1:0-18523 GCA_014155875.1 Cepaea nemoralis
GTGACTATGAGACCCAACCATTTATTTCCCTCTCTGTGCATACATGTCACAGTATGGACTATATATAGTTGTGTTGTTATTTCCTGACTGACTGTGACTATGAGACCCAACCATTTATTTCCCTCTCTGTGCATACATTTCACAGTATGGACTATATATAGTTGTGTTGTTATTTCCTGACTGACTGTGACTATGAGACCCAACCATTTATTTCCCTCTCTGTGCATACATTTCACAGTATGGACTATATATAGTTGTGTTGTTATTTCCTGACTGACTGTGACTATGAGACCCAACCATTTATTTCCCTCTCTGTGCATACATTTCACAGTATGGACTATATAGTTGTGTTGTTATTTCCTGACTGACTGTGACTATGAGACCCAACCATTTATTTCCCTCTCTGTGCATACATTTCACAGTATGGACTATATATAGTTGTTGTCAGAGTCCTAATTAGTAGCTCTGTCTAGCTCGCTGGACTTGGACAGGCAAATTACAACATCTACGACACATCTACCAATAACACATGAATGCAATCGGAAAACTGGCAGGAGCTATCTCCTGAACAATCATTTATTACAATATATATTACAGGCTGACAACATAGTCGCACTTCACGCTCAAACAATCGTTCACCACTAACAGCCACGCGCTAGCTCACAATGGCGATCTTTACACTGTCGCCCGCATGATCATTCACAATCACAACTTCACATCATCCCGCACATATCACAGTTAGTACATTCCTCGAATATCACTACACAACGTTCATCTCCATCTATCCGTCACAACCACTATCGTTCTATCGTTCTAGCGTTCTCTAGATCTCCACACGTCCGTCCCTATTCGCTGCCTCACACACACTGACTCTCTCCTCGTTGACCTTCCCACATCACGTGGCTCGGTTCACGGGCTTCTTGCCTGACCGTCCACTAGCCACGCCGTGGTGTCTCTTAATGCCCTTTACCTCAGCCATGCTTACACTGACTCTCGCTTACATACCGGCACTTACATTCTTCCTTACACATGTCATATAAGACCATGACATTCTCCCCCCGCACAACCAATGTGGCACTTACTCTTAGACATGTGACACATTCTGCTGTTGTTACTCTTGGTACATCTTTCCAACCTTGTCAGGGGATTATATGATCATAAGTATACGCTTGCGTCCCTTTTTGCTCTGATCTTTTCCGAGATTAACTTCAAACATTGTTCTCTCTTTTTCAGTATTGAGGTTTCTCTCAAGGTTTTGTCGTGGTCTGACAAATGTTCTGGTTGGGTCTACTTGTCATACCTCGTTATATTATTCAACCACCACTCCGTGACATTACATTCTGTTCATATTTCTCAATCGATTGTCTGTGCATTCTCATCTCATAGTTATTGTGGCTATGCTGGTTTAAGGATTCTCCATTGGTTTACGCCTCAAATAAGGCTACAACTTCCTCTTACAGCATTCTTAAATTTTCTCTCTATTCAGACGTGGTTCCCCTCGTCTCTATTTAATGCACACTACTCGATTCTTTATGAGCACGCTATGTCAATGTTGTGGTCATGGTTCGAATATACTTCATGTATGTCATAGTCCCCCTTACCTCATCTTATGTCGGACCGTGAGTTGTTTCCCTTTTTTGAGCACACCTCGTTTACTGTTATGGAGAGTTGTTATTAATCTCTTTGGTTGGCATCACCCTGTTGGTATATTCCTTCTGGTTACCATCTTCTGATGTTAATTCTACATCACTATTGCTAAGCGTCATTCGTCGGGCTATCCAGCATACGCGAAGGCAAGTTTGGTAACAATCGCGCACTGGGATTGCCAGGCGTTGATTCTTAGCATTACAACTTATTCTATTCGCCACTATACTTACGCTCATATGTACATATCACATTATAACAATACAAAGTATTATAATAATAAAATTAGACATTGGATGTCATACAGTTAATACATATACACTAAAATATACATCGTCGATGCCCTTATGCACATATAGGATACTGTTCTTGTCCTGTGAAAGTTATGCACACGTAATTAAATCACTCGTGTTCAATGTTCACTGTGGTGCTGGAGTGTTTCTTCTTTATCATACGATTATTGACGTCTTCTGTATATCCTGATATTGTCTTTCCTTCTGTATAGTGATTAAGACTTTTCACCAAGTAAAATCATTGGAATTCCCACGTATAAGAAACGAATATGTTCAGTGGCCTTAATTTTTTTAGTGTGGCCATGGTGCGTCTGTCTGTGACTGTCTTTGCCATGTTTGTAGGTTGGCATCTGGTTCATTACACTGATCATCGGAAATGAATGTCTGTACTTGTGAAGCTGTCGTCGTTGTTAGTCGATTTCAAAAGGTGAATTCTGTAGATACTCGTTTGAAACAAAGTCAATATGGGTATATCTTACTATTTGATACCTGAAATAACATGTTGAGTCTTACTGTTCTGCCGGTGACACTTTCACGTTGAAGGACCTTTCATGCTGGTCTATACAATGAAGTGTGCTAGTATCATAGCGCTGGAGTCGTACAGCAGACAAGGCAACTCTGGAGTTACTCAATCTAAGGATATAAAGTGGGTTACGGTGAAAATTTTCCGAAGGGTGGGGATGTTCAAATTTCATGTTGAGATCATTTTGAGTGCTATCTCCAAACCTGCACTCGTACATGTGTGTATACATTCAATAGTTCAAATAATAATAATACACCATGTATAGTTTTGAAATGTAATCGTGCATGTTTGTATGCTTTTCTGCAATTTATGTATGTTTTCCAAAATATGTAGGGTAATTTGTTGCTGATTTTTGTCAGTAATTCCACCGACTGATGATTTACCTTGCTCAGCATAAGTATGTGTCTGAGTTGATTTGACATAGAGTTTATCAGTGGTAATAACAAAATTTGGTTCAACAGTAATGATATAAATAACAAAGTCTGCTGGTTTGTCATGAGTAATATCATCTGTGTTGCGTCATGATAATGTTGGAATAAAACTGTATGTGAAGACATTTGTTTTGTATTTACCATGAGTAGTGCAAGTATAACCATCCACTGTGTGCACTTGGTTATGTGTGTAGTTAACCGGGAGTACATGGAGTATAGTATGTCACATAATGATTTGTGATCTTCCCTCACTGTTGTGAACTGTTTGTTTTCTGCACCTTTCTTATTGTGATGATACACACCAGTTTCTGTTTTTTCTTGTTTTTAGATGGTATGGTGTGGTACTTTGTTCTTTTCATCATGTTGTTGTATGATGAGTGGTGTAGTTAAGGCAGTACTTGTTGTGGTGTTAACTTTTTTTTCTGTGTGAGTTTTGGACTCTGTGTAGTCTGTCACATTTAATACATTTCCAATTAATAAATCACAGCATGGATTGTCTAATAAAACACAAGTTACTCTGCCTGATAGGAAAGGTGATTTTATATTAGCCCATGCCATAGGATATTTCTCTAATGTCCCTGAAACAGTTCTGCAATAGATGTACTCATCTAGGTAGTCTTTAGGATCAGCTAGGGTCTTTCGAAGACCGATAAGACAGGACCCTGTGTCGCGTACACATGTGCATACTGTGTCATTGATGTATCCTTCATGGAACGTTAGTTTTCCTAACGACAATCTTGAGGTTTTGTTCATTTCCTCACCTTCTTGTTGAGTATTGACCTCTTTACATAAGGAATGAGGTTGAGTGATGTTAACAACATTATTGAAATATGGTACAAAGTCTGATGGGTAAAACTCAGTTTGTTCTGAATTTGCAGTGTTTGGTCTTGTTTTCATCTCTGTGATGTTCGCTTTTAGTTTTTCTATTAGCAAGAAATTTATTACTCCTTGATTGTTGTCTGAATGTCTAATTACCAATGTTAGTTTTGTGAAAGCTGCTTCTAATTCCCTTACATACTGGGTGAATGACTTGTCTGTGGCTGGTTTCACATTTTGTATTTCTACTTTTAGAGTCTCGAAAGAGGTTAGATAGTGTTTTAATATCCTTGTTTTATAATATTCATAGTCTTCGCTTGACATATCTGGTATAATCTCTTCAAGTTTTTTGTAACTTATTGGTAAGTATGCTCTGTACCATTTTCCCCAATGAACTTCTGGGATTTTGTAATCTTGCATTTTCTTTTCAAATTTTTGTGTCCAATCATGCATTAAGTCATGGTTTATATTATACTTTGCTTTATCATGTGCCCGTGTACTTTCGAAACATTTTTGCAACTTTCTGTAATGAGTTATGCCCCAAAAGTATGATTGGTCTGAGCTGTCTTCACTACTTGACATTTTCTGTTACTTAATATTCAAATCTCCTAATGATGGTATTTATACAAGAAAATCAAAGAATGCAGATTTGGGTACTTAGCAATCAAAATTAATCAACTTATCTTTCTCTGCTGACTAATCGAACGCTTGATGTACAGGAACGTGATTCTCGTGCTGGTTACCGCTGACCTGGTCTGGTTACGTCGGTCGCTTTGTAGAATTGAAACCTGCTGTGGAAAGAAATGATGTTATTTTCGTTCTGACTTTGTTAACAAATCTCCAATTTATACAAAATTATGACTTAATCTTCTTCTTTTCAAAAGTAGCGTTCTTTTATGCCATTTACATGGAACTGTGGTTCATGTGTACTTCTGACACCATTATACCTGTCAGAGTCCTAATTAGTAGCTCTGTCTAGCTCGCTGGACTTGGACAGGCAAATTACAACATCTACGACACATCTACCAATAACACATGAATGCAATCGGAAAACTGGCAGGAGCTATCTCCTGAACAATCATTTATTACAATATATATTACAGGCTGACAACATAGTCGCACTTCATGCTCAAACAATCGTTCACCACTAACAGCCAAGCGCTAGCTCACAATGGCGATCTTTACACTGTCGCCCGCATGATCATTCACAATCACAACTTCACATCATCCCGCACATATCACAGTTAGTACATTCCTCGAATATCACTACACAACGTTCATCTCCATCTATCCGTCACAACCACTATCGTTCTAGCGTTCTCTAGATCTCCACACGTCCGTCCCTATTCGCTGCCTCACACACACTGACTCTCTCCTCGTTGACCTTCCCACATCACGTGGCTCGGTTCACGGGCTTCTTGCCTGACCGTCCACTAGCCACGCCGTGGTGTCTCTTACTGCCCTTTACCTCAGCCATGCTTACACTGACTCTCGCTTACATACCGGCACTTACATTCTTCCTTACACATGTCATATAAGACCATGACAGTTGTGTTGTTATTTCCTGACTGACTGTGACTATGAGACCCAACCATTTATTTCCCTCTCTATGCATACATTTCACAGTATGGACTATATATAGTTGTGTTGTTATTTCCTGACTGACTGTGACTATGAGACCCAACCATTTATTTCCCTCTCTGTGCATACATTTCACAGTATGGACTATATATAGTTGTGTTGTTATTTCCTGACTGACTGTGACTATGAGACCCAACCATTTATTTCCCTCTCTGTGCATACATTTCACAGTATGGACTATATATAGTTGTGTTGTTATTTCCTGACTGACTGTGACTATGAGACCCAACCATTTATTTCCCTCTCTGTGCATACATTTCACAGTATGGACTATATATAGTTGTGTTGTTATTTCCTGACTGACTGTGACTATGAGACCCAACCATTTATTTCCCTCTCTGTGCATACATTTCACAGTATGGACTATATATAGTTGTGTTGTTATTTCCTGACTGACTGTGACTATGAGACCCAACCATTTATTTCCCTCTCTGTGCATACATTTCACAGTATGGACTATATATAGTTGTGTTGTTATTTCCTGACTGACTGTGACTATGAGACCCAACCATTTATTTCCCTCTCTGTGCATACATTTCACAGTATGGACTATATATAGTTGTGTTGTTATTTCCTGACTGACTGTGACTATGAGACCCAACCATTTATTTCCCTCTCTGTGCATACATTTCACAGTATGGACTATATATAGTTGTGTTGTTATTTCCTGACTGACTGTGACTATGAGACCCAACCATTTATTTCCCTCTCTGTGCATACATTTCACAGTATGGACTATATATAGTTGTGTTGTTATTTCCTGACTGACTGTGACTATGAGACCCAACCATTTATTTCCCTCTCTGTGCATACATTTCACAGTATGGACTATATATAGTTGTGTTGTTATTTCCTGACTGACTGTGACTATGAGACCCAACCATTTATTTCCCTCTCTGTGCATACATTTCACAGTATGGACTATATATAGTTGTGTTGTTATTTCCTGACTGACTGTGACTATGAGACCCAACCATTTATTTCCCTCTCTGTGCATACATTTCACAGTATGGACTATATATAGTTGTGTTGTTATTTCCTGACTGACTGTGACTATGAGACCCAACCATTTATTTCCCTCTCTGTGCATACATTTCACAGTATGGACTATATATAGTTGTGTTGTTATTTCCTGACTGACTGTGACTATGAGACCCAACCATTTATTTCCCTCTCTGTGCATACATTTCACAGTATGGACTATATATAGTTGTGTTGTTATTTCCTGACTGACTGTGACTATGAGACCCAACCATTTATTTCCCTCTCTGTGCATACATTTCACAGTATGGACTATATATAGTTGTGTTGTTATTTCCTGACTGACTGTGACTATGAGACCCAACCATTTATTTCCCTCTCTGTGCATACATTTCACAGTATGGACTATATATAGTTGTGTTGTTATTTCCTGACTGACTGTGACTATGAGACCCAACCATTTATTTCCCTCTCTGTGCATACATTTCACAGTATGGACTATATATAGTTGTGTTGTTATTTCCTGACTGACTGTGACTATGAGACCCAACCATTTATTTCCCTCTCTGTGCATACATTTCACAGTATGGACTATATATAGTTGTGTTGTTATTTCCTGACTGACTGTGACTATGAGACCCAACCATTTATTTCCCTCTCTGTGCATACATTTCACAGTATGGACTATATATAGTTGTGTTGTTATTTCCTGACTGACTGTGACTATGAGACCCAACCATTTATTTCCCTCTCTGTGCATACATTTCACAGTATGGACTATATATAGTTGTGTTGTTATTTCCTGACTGACTGTGACTATGAGACCCAACCATTTATTTCCCTCTCTGTGCATACATTTCACAGTATGGACTATATATAGTTGTGTTGTTATTTCCTGACTGACTGTGACTATGAGACCCAACCATTTATTTCCCTCTCTGTGCATACATTTCACAGTATGGACTATATATAGTTGTGTTGTTATTTCCTGACTGACTGTGACTATGAGACCCAACCATTTATTTCCCTCTCTGTGCATACATTTCACAGTATGGACTATATATAGTTGTGTTGTTATTTCCTGACTGACTGTGACTATGAGACCCAACCATTTATTTCCCTCTCTGTGCATACATTTCACAGTATGGACTATATATAGTTGTGTTGTTATTTCCTGACTGACTGTGACTATGAGACCCAACCATTTATTTCCCTCTCTGTGCATACATTTCACAGTATGGACTATATATAGTTGTGTTGTTATTTCCTGACTGACTGTGACTATGAGACCCAACCATTTATTTCCCTCTCTGTGCATACATTTCACAGTATGGACTATATATAGTTGTGTTGTTATTTCCTGACTGACTGTGACTATGAGACCCAACCATTTATTTCCCTCTCTGTGCATACATTTCACAGTATGGACTATATATAGTTGTGTTGTTATTTCCTGACTGACTGTGACTATGAGACCCAACCATTTATTTCCCTCTCTGTGCATACATTTCACAGTATGGACTATATATAGTTGTGTTGTTATTTCCTGACTGACTGTGACTATGAGACCCAACCATTTATTTCCCTCTCTGTGCATACATTTCACAGTATGGACTATATATAGTTGTGTTGTTATTTCCTGACTGACTGTGACTATGAGACCCAACCATTTATTTCCCTCTCTGTGCATACATTTCACAGTATGGACTATATATAGTTGTGTTGTTATTTCCTGACTGTGAGAACTAACTATTGCTAATCCTCACACTAAAGTGTGGCTAGTTCTTTTCATGAAAGTACCCTGATGATTCTATTATCCCATCTTGTTTTTGTACTTGTGGTTGTCAATGTGTGTTTGTAATCTTAATAATATTTGCTTTGGTTGTTCTTTGTTCTTCTAATATTAGTTAGTTGCATATCCCTTACAGGACGTCGCAGTCAACGCCAGCATTTTTTGACTGTTGTGTGATCTCTTGCCAAATGTTACGTTCAGTAATTTGCCATTGCTTTCTGAACGACAGGCACTCATCCCATTTTATAAAATACCAGCACAAGGCAGTCTGCTTCCAAATCGCCTGCAGCTGTGTTTCAAGTGCAGGATTGCAAGTTGCATTTGCAACCCCTTTGCCACAGTGCTGGTCTCTTCTAATGTAGGCAGCAGTAATGATTTGACATTCGTCTTGAATATTCTGTTTGGTATTGATAACAATTTTTTGTTATGTTTCAAAACTGTCTTTGTGTAATGAAAGCTAATCTTTGCTTTTGTAGTTTTATTTTAATATCTCTTATTTTGATATGTATGAAATTTAATTATTAGTGCTTTATTTATAGTGCACACCTTTTTGGGAGAAAGCAGTGAAGATAGTGTAGAGGACTTTTATAATGACATGGAGAATGCTTTGAAAAAATGTAACAATTCTGAAATATACATCATAATGGGTGACAAAAACAGCAGCTGCAAGAATCGGCAGCGGTTCGCGCCGCACTGATAACTTACGGGGGTATGTGAGCTGGTCGTTCAGAAAGCAGTGGCAAATTACTGAACGTAAAACTTGCCTAGTACATCAACAGCAGCTGAAAAATGCTGGTGTTGACTGCAACGACCTGTCAGGGATCCATCCATCATGTGCCATGCCGATAAATGTGGGCGGTCATGTTCTGCCATCTTACTCAATCACCAGAATCGTGGATCAGCTCCGTGTTTCTGTCTCGGCCATGCCACGTGGCCAAGCCATCCAGGTATTTACTTCTCGTCTTTCCCTTGGTCTCTTCCCTTCGATCTTGCCAGTCCAAGTTCTCCAGTTTATTTCTTCTCATAACATACCCAAAACTTTTTTACTGTCTACGTCTAATGACTCAGTTTATGATCTCCATTTGTTTCTTAAAGGACTTGGTCATTGGTTTTTCTGTCTGTCCATGGTATTCTTTGCATTTTCCTTAGAAACCACATTTCCACACCATCAGCTGTTTTTCAGCTTAACTGCTCATTGTCCACGCTATCCATACAAAAGTACAGGTTCTATGTAGCACTTCAACACTCTTTTTCTCATTTCAATTGATATCTTTTTATGGTCAGTTTGTTTTTCATCTTGCAAAAGGCTACTTTTGCCATGGCGATTCTTGTATTAATCTCTTCAAGGCATCTCCCATCAGATGTTATGAATGTTCTGAGATAATTGTATCTATTCACTTGCTTAAGAATATGCCCATTTACTTGTATATCACATTGTGGTATTTCCTTCTTCGCAGTGACGACCATAATCTGTGTCTTCTTAATATTCATTTCTAACCCTAGTTGTTCACTGTGTGCAACAACCACATCTACTAAATTTTGCAGGTCCTGTTCATTGTCTGTAATCAAGATTCTAATCAATGCGAAAGTAGGTAAACATGGTTTGGGAGAACGAAATGAGAGAGGATACAGACTTTTAGAATGGGCAAAAGGACATGAACTGATTGTTGGAAACACCTGGTTTAAGCAACATCACTGAAGATTATTGACATGGAGAAGTTCTGACAGCAGGATTAGAAACCAGATTGATTACATCCTGATTAACAGAAGGTTTTGAAATGCGTTAACAGTTCGTTTATCAGTTCTCCCAAACCGGCTGCTTAGAACTGCATGCTCTGTTTTCTAAACCTCGTTTTCACTTCACATTCAACTTCAGCATTATTTGCGAAATGTCTCCTGCCAAGGTGGGTTTTCAGTGGACTTAGCCCCTAGCGATTTCCATTAAAGCGGTGCATAGTTGGGTAGAAAACGTTACGAGGGCGAGTCAATAAGTAAGTCACACAGTTCTGTGGGATGGCAGGTAAATGAAAACAGGGCCCACAGATTTATGCAGTCGGTTTGTGAGAACTGATAAAACTATGGGATAAGTGCATCAATGTTGGTGGAAATAATGTTGAGAAATCAAGGGACAATGTATGTATACAAATAAACTGGTTTCAAGTTGTTATAATTAGTTATTTTTCTACAACCATTTGTGACTTACTTATTAACTTACCCTCAAAGTTGGTGAACCCTTTAGGTTTCTGGGGTCTCCAAGATGGGTGATTAGGACGGTCTGCCTCATGCTGAGAGGATCATGGGCTCATTTTCAGACTTTGGAGGTCAGAATGTCCGAATGGATAAGAACATGCATTCTTAAACATCTGGCGTGCTGATGCCGAGGTAAGGGGTTCAATCCCTAGACCAGACAGTTGGACTAAAATGTTGACTTCTCGACCTTGACTTGGGGACGTAAATAACAAGTACCTCGGAAGTCGGAGTGGATTTGCCTGAGGGCGAGGGACACTTGTGATAGAGAAAGCTAATCGACACACAAAATTCAGTCCAGTGCTACTAGAAGTAGTGTGTATGGACTACCCTTGAGTTCAAAACGAGCGAGCATACAAACAAATTCAGACTTTGTTGTTCGGTTTGCAAGTGTAATTTTTTTTTTTTGAGACTGCTGTGTGTTGTCACTGGAACTACGAAGTTCATGTTCGTGCTCTGTGCATCGTTTTTAGCAGAAAGAAGACTGAGCCACATGGGTTAGAACCCATTGCATTGAAATTAATCCTCTTGCTTTTACACTCCTTTCAGTTTAATTATATGAATTGGCATTGTGCACTCTATCAAATTATTTTGTTTCATTAAGCCATCCCCAATAGAATTCTGAAGTGCATTTTTTTTTTAAATTAATGAAAGCACAGTGAATCTAACACATTAATGCATTGTTAATGTGATACTGTTAACTGAAATGAAACAGGCCTGTAACTGTGCATGTGTGTTGGTCTTTAACTATGCTTTGGGAATAATCTATATCTGTACACAGATTGTAAATAGTGATTAGTAGGTCAATGTTAAACTACTAAACATAATAATCTTGCCAAGAGATCACAACAGCAAAAAATGCTGATTGTTGACTAATATCCTGTAAAGGATATGCAACTAAGTTAACAGGCCAATGTTAGAGTTTAACATACCAGCCGGGTCGACATGCTAACTCTAGGACAAGATTTCTAATATTCATAAGGTATCATGAGATGAAAAGGGATGTTATTCTTGTGCCTTTTATCCTCCAGTGGAACCCCTGGTATTGGTGCTTAATATGGCAAATGTGGTCGGGGCCCTTTGGAATCGTGTTTAGTGTAGAAGTATGGGTAGATCATTACTGCTTGGATAGAATAGTGCTGCAGGGAATGAACAGATGATCTGGCCGACACTTAGAACTCAGAGGAAAGGCCAGATGGACATATAATTCAGACTGCTATTGGTACTATTAATATTGGGACTCTTTGCTGGCTGTTGCACATGATGCTGGAGCACATTTGGGAATGTCCTGAGTGCTGTGATGTTGGTTCTTGACTTAATTCAGTTCAACATATGTCCTCATTCAGCTTGTGCCAAGCTGTCCTATCCTTTGCTATCTCTTTCAGCTGCCTCCATAGATAAGACGGCTTGTAGTGTTTTTATTTAGGACCTAAATTTGGGGGATAAAAGGTGAAAGATAAAGAGGAAGAACACTATAGTGAATGGTTAAAACTAAAGCCATGCAGTTGCTTCAAGCTGTAAAATAAATGCTTCCAGGAAGGTTAACCCTGTCAACAAATGCCTGAAGAAGTCGGATGTGTCGGTCGAAAGGTGCAAATATCGCAGCTCTGCTGTAAACAGGCACAAGGCAATTATAACTAAAAATAACATTCCGTATGAAAACAGAAGAAGAAAAAGAAATAAATGCTTGACTTTTCTCTAACTTGGGTAAAGAAAATTAATAACCCAAACTCAATTAGCAGTGATCATCAAATCCTTAGTTATTCAAATCTCTACAGTATTAGCTGCCAGTGCTATAGCAAAGGGGTTAAAAAATGCAATCCTACATACCTGATTTGAAACACAGCTGTGGGCGATTTGGAAGCAGACAATCTTGCGCTGGATTTAATACAATAGTATGAGTACCGGTCATACAGAAATCAATGGCAAACTACTGAATGTAAACTTCCCAAGAAATCACAAACAACCAAAATTGCTGGGGTTGACTTCGACGTCCTGTAAAGGATATACAACTAATTAATTTTTTTGAAACATCATTAGCTACCACAGGATTATCTACCCCTTTACTTTTTAGCTTCAAGAAAAGTATGGGAAATCAGGATTAGACAGTTCTTCTTGCATTCATATACAATATGTTAAGTAAGTTGATTCCTTTAGAGGACGTCACAGTCAACCCCAGCATTTTTCATTCAGTAGTTTGCTATTGCTTTCTGAACTAACGACACTCATACCATTGTACAAAAGCCAATGTGAGACTGTCTGCTGTCAAATCACCTACAACTGTTTTAAATGTGGAATTACATATAGCATCCATAACCACTCCGCCACAGAGCTTGCTCTGCTAAGAAAACACCCAAAATGATTTATTTGTAATTGAGTTTCCAGCCATTGCTCCTGTTTGGTGTGTTTTAGCATTTACAAAAACTTGGTAGAAGTTACTGCAAAAACTAAATTAGCACAAGCTGGTTGATCTGGAATCCAGATTCTTCTTTTTCTTCTTCAGCGTTCCGAGCCATTGAGGTTTTTGCTGCAAATACAATCTGTCTCCATTCGTCTCTCTGGTGGACGGAATCCAGATTAATTTTGTAAAATTCAAACTCACCCAGATGCTGTTCGAACCTATGACTACCTGTTGTCATTCATATATTTAAATATGTATTTCATTACGTAAATATTATGTTATTATGTTCAGGTGTTTCTTGGTGAAATATTGATTTCAGATGCAAATCATACATTTGTTAACAGCCATAGGTTTGTAGGTTTGCTATTCTCATATCTTTAAATATGTATTTCATTATGTTCAGGTTTTTCTTGGTTAAAGATGGATTTCTGATGTACTATGATGTAAATGAGAAAAAAGATTATGAAAGACGAGATTATTTCAACATTCACCCTAAGGTTTGTGATTTTTATATAATTTTAAATATAATGTTCACATCTTCCTTTTCTTTTTAATATTTGATAACAAGAGGCGTAGAGAATTTAAAAAAAATATTTATTTTAAACCACAATTCTTTCAATTATTATTTTGTTCTTTGGTTTGTGAATCTTTATTTTTCTTTGTTATGTGCTCACTTTATTTGTTGACTGTATGAGGCAATATGCAATAAAACAGAGTTGAGTTGAGTCAAGAACCAACATCACAACACTCAGGACATTCCCATATATGCTTCGTCCTTATCTTCAACAGCCAGTGAAGAGTTCCAATACTAATGGTACCAGTAGCAATCTGATTGTGTGTCCGTCTGGCCTTTCCTTGTAGTCCTGACTGTCGGCCACATTCACCTAACACTCCTTGCAGCACCATTCTCTCCAGACTGATGATCTATCTGTTCTTCTGCACTATACACATAATCCCAAAGGGCTTCGGCCACATCTGCCTTATCAAGCGCCAATACCCCACCGAACGGGAGACTCAATTCAAGCTGAATAGGTCGCCACCCAGGATACATTTTAAAATGTGAAAACCCAGCCACAAAAGGATATTTGTAGCATGTGTGATTCTGGTATATACACATTTGGATCCTTGCCTGTGTTATAGAGTTCATGCACTGTGCTGAAATTCTCCTTCTGTGATCTATGGGAGGAGACTGGAGCACATGTGTAGATAGCTGTATGCAAGGAAAGTAATCTTTAACCAAAACAAACCCAAAGAGTGAAAAGCGGGAAAAGTGTAAGTGATGGCGGATGGCATCAGAAATGTGCCTTCTACAATCTGTGCACATCAAGAAGGCTAGGCTAGCAAAATTGCAAGAATTACATATTTCTTGATAGACGTCGAAAATTGAGGCAGGTGCCACTAACATAAATGCAACTCTTAAGTGTTTGGATCATGATGAACTAACGGACGGTGTCGAATGCCCATGGTCTGCCCCTGCCTTCCCTTGAGGGCTACCAGGATGTCTTTGGCTGTTCTAAATTGGCCAGCTGGCATGGGGGATAACACCACAACAGTGAGAGTCAGATGTCTTACGAAACCCCCGGGAAGGTTAACCCGGTCAACAAATGCCCGCAGAAATCGGATGTGTCTGTTGTAAACAGGCACAACACACATCACATCGGGAAAAACTCAGGATGAACGCAGAAGAAGAAGAAACCCAAAGAGTGAAAAAAAAACAGGCAAGAGGGTCGACTTCTTTGCACTGGGTTTGATTCTGTCCATGTCTCATATTGTTCATTTCTGGTCTAGTTCTCTTCTCTGTGAGTTGTTATGTCTTCCACTATTTCTTTTGCCCTGACGGTTCCACACTAAGGTCCTTCTAGTTATACTATTCTCAGTGTATAGCCGATCCACTACCAGTGTCTTTCCATCACCTCTTGATTCATTGAAATTTGTCTAGATCTCTCCATGAGCTCCACATGATGATTGTGCCATACCACTCTAATCCTTCTATTTTTCACAGACACCAATGATTGAATGTTTGAAGTTTATTTGTAATTGTTTTCACCGTTCTCCGTGTTTCTCATCCACACATAGTTAATTCTTTAATGTTAGAAATTAAAATTCTAAATTTTGTGTTAAGTTTAATTTCTTTTGATTTCCACAAATTCCTAGTGTTATAAACTGACAGTTATTACATTGGCGCAAAATTTCCCGTAGTAGACATTGCTATTGGGATGTGAAGTGTTAAACCTGCACATATTCTACACTGTGACATATGAGGTTGGGTGGCTACTTCCTTTCCTCTTCATCATTCCTTCCAAGACAATTCCAAAACTCTGAAAATTGTCAGGTATCAATTTTGATGAGGTGAAGTCAAACAAATCATCCCTCGTAAGATACATGTATATGACAGTACTGACAGTGTTGTGTGTCCTGTGTCTTTCACTTGCCTAACACTAGAATCATTATTTAATATATGTCCACCATTTGTAGTGTTTTTCATGTAGTTTTGTCAGTTTGTGTTTGTTTATTCTGTGCTGACGAAGGCTTTACCCACAACGTCCATTTTGTTTACTTGTAATCGTATTCTAGTAAATCTCACTATCTACTTCTGGTGTTTCGGTGATTCATTCATTGCCTTTCACTTGCTTAGGGTGTTATACCACTTGGGGAGTGTCACTTTAAACCTTGCAGAGAACCACAGCAACCATTTTGTGTTCTGCTTGAGAGCCCAGAGATTGATGTGAGTACTCGCCTTTATTTTTATGTATTAACAAAAGATTTATTTATTTAACTGTTAGTAATATTTGTTTGTTGCTTTCAGAATGGTATCATGGCATAATTTCTTTTAGAACTTTGTTCTTGTGTATTTTGAAACAAAACACTGTTTTTCTCATTGAATTTATTTGCTTTGTTTTAGTTCATTATTCTGTACGAGGGCAGTCAGAAAGTAATGCACCACATGTGTTTTCCATCGAATAATACAGATAGAAATATAAAGTTGTGCACGCTTCAGATTTGGAATATCTCTAATCTGTCATTTGTGCCAAACATTTCTGATACTGACACTCCTGCATGTCATGATGTCAAACTGTCCAGCATTTTCTCTCTTTGTGTCTCCCTGCTTCTCCTCCCTTCAACTTTCCCATTATGATGATATACTCCATCTTTTCACTTCTCATGACATTCTTTCAAAATATCTTCATTCCTCTTCCTATCCTTCCAGTGCTCTCATGATTCTTCTATAGAACGACATCTCCACAGATTCCTCATAATTCCTCATTTGTCTGCTAATTGTTGGTATATGAGCATGTACATAACTGCTATATGAATATTCAAATCTTGCAGTAAGCTTAGGTAACTTAAAAGTTTTGGGTTTATAATTTATCGGATGATGACATGAGTAAAAGTAAGTCAAGGTCCCTTAAAGTGCAAAGGGCATATGATGCCCTTAAAGTGCATGGGGCATATGATGCTCTTAAAGTGCATGGGGTATATGATGCCCGACCTGTATTTGTATAGGCCAGTTGGCACTTGCTGGGTGGTGTGGTCAGTACCATGCTATCCAACTTTACTTCCTAAGATATTTCCTGGCACTAAGTTTAGGCTGTGATGTCCCGGAAGCCAGGGCTAATCTTAAACATTTGAGTCTACTCCGGTGTGGATCGAATACATGACCACTGGGCCATTGAGGTGAGCATCTAGCTATAGGATGTATTTTTAATGACTGGGCAGTGTTTGAAAATATTGTCATTCCAAGTTTTGTATTTACGTACTGTGGAGTTCATGCAACACAATAGGTAAATACAATATTTGGACCGGCGATATTTTCAAAAACTGCACAGTCAATAAAAATACTCCTATACATTGCCACCACTGTTACCTGGTGATCAATTGAAACCTGATTTTAAAATAAAAAAACAAACTCAGATGAATAATCTGTCTTTGTAGGTCAGCATGGCCGAATGGATAAGAATAAGCGTTCTTAAACTTCGGTGTCCTGATGCCAAGGTAATGGGTTCAACCCCTACACTGGACAGTTGAACTAAAATGTTGACATGTCGTCCTTGACTTGGGGATGTAAATTACAAGTACCTCTGAAGTTGGAGTGGATTTGCCTGATGGCGAGGGACACTGTTAATAGGGAAAGCTAATCCACATGCAAAATTCAGTCCAGCACTACTAGAAGTAGTGTGTATGGACTACACTTGAGTTCAAAGTGAGCGAGCGCCCCCCCCCCCCCCCCCCCCCCCCCCCCTAAAAAAAAATAAGTCTTCGATGAAGAAAAGTGTACAGTAAGTATTATTGTGAATGCCATCGGAAGTGGGCTAGACCAAGTTATAGGAATGCTATAGGGAAGAGCCCTTGTCTTGATCTAGTTCCAGAGAAATAGCTTCTTTAATAAAAGCCAGGATAATTAAGGAATTGGGAGGGGGGGGGGGGGGGGGATCATTTCAAGAAATGAAAAAAGAAAAGACATTAATAGAGGTAAAAACTCCACCATGGAGAAAGCAAGACAGTAGGCTTCTGATCTTCAAAAGAAGTCTACTCCCTTCGCAGAACATTTCACGACCCTTACCTTCCTGACACACTCAGGGAGTGAGCCCATCTTGGTCATGACTCCCATAGCATTTTCTCCATGACATGGATATCACCTTCGGAATTTGTGGACCCAGAATTCTATTTTGGTGACATAAGCGAACAAATGAGAAATTTGAGTCCTGTTTTTGGCAATTAAAGAGGTTACTACAGAATGCCTTATACTTTCATGAGATTATATCTGTTCAAAGTACAGATCCATACATGTTTGGCTTGTCAGGTACAGGCCAGGCTTTTCTACACAGATCTAATATTACACGGCTTACCTGCGCTACAAACGGGGGGGATTTACATATATTATTTGTGTACACTTAAAGTTGTGGCTGGTAATTGGTTGTACACCTGGATGTATTTGGTGACATTTAAGTGTGAATGGAATGTAACATCAAGGTCTGGTGTAGCGGGTTCTCAATCTGTGGGGGTAAGGGCTGCTGTTGATATACTTAATAGAGGTAGAAATTAATACAGTGTGATTAAAAACAGGAAAGGCAGGCTTATATATGCACATTATATATATCATCCTTATCATCAGGTGTTTTATCACTGGTTTAGGTGATCATGCTTCTCCACAGCTTCTGTTTCTCTAGACCATGGTTTAATTCATATTCTGATGCTGTGATCCAAGAATATCTTGGATATAGAAAAGAACAAATGCATCCATACAACAAGATCTGAATATTGAAGAAGGTTGCTACTTAAAAGATGATAAAACAAAGAAAATTGAAATATGTTGGTCACTTGAAACGTCATGAAAGTTTAGAGAGAACAATAATGGAGGTGTATATGCCTGAAAGAGAGGAAGAGGAAGTCCAAAGAGAAGATGGGTGCAGGATGTGGAAGATGATGTCCAGGTGGGTGTATCGGATGCGGGACATCTTACTTATGACCGAGAAGTTTTCCGGATATTGTTATGGGAGCGAATTTCTGCAAAGAACATGCTACTGAATGATGAATGATGTTGTGATGCAAAATTATTCACAACCTTCTCGTGTTGTCTTTCACTATCTCTGTTTCCTTTATCTTACCACTTGTTACAGTGTGTATTATACTATAGCAGCAATATCCTCTAGCAACATGTATATTTTAAGAGCCATGGTGGCATATTATTGTGCATTTGCTGCCAGATAGTGGTTGGGTTCAATGCCAGCAGAGGCAGTCTATTTTGTTCAATCA
>JACEFZ010012690.1:0-21399 GCA_014155875.1 Cepaea nemoralis
TTACTTTAAACATTTGTGTATACGTACAAAATTACCAAGGATATTATCACACTAATAAACAAACACAAACCAGATTATCTACTACTACAAGAAACAATATATGTTCAAAAACATTCGCGCAAACATATCACCACACATGCTGGAGCTCAGACAGTTCATGCTTTAGTTTGGCACACACAAAATGGGTCAGTAACAGCTATTCTGCAGACATCAGACAGGGTGGGACTAATTAAACACCACACGGATAACCATAGGACGAATCTCCATAATATCAGGTAGAAAAACTATACATGCATACACCAGTAGTGAACATACATGCACCACCAAATTACAATCATCAACCAAATTTGTTACCAAGAATTAGACACCTTACTTATACAAACATACAGAGGGCAAAATGTTATCCTTGCACGGGAGTTTCAATTTTGTACTCTCAGATTTGGATATCGTAGAGGCAGGCAAAGCGGGAAATCAAGACACATTACGGAGAAATGACATAAATGGAATACATCAACTGGATATACTAAAGAATACCCTAGACACACACAATTTAATAGACGCTTTCCGATACAGACACCGTAATAACATTGCAACAACACACAAAAATAGGGCTTACAATAGATCAGCCAGATTAGATAGAGTATACACACCTTCAACACACCAAATAATACACACAAAACATCTACAAGAGACATTACAATACACAGATCACAAAGCATTACTAACACATATCACTACAGACACTACAAACACAAGGCCATCAAAAAGAACACCACATTGAAAGATCAATAACTCCTTACTCCAAAATACAGGTTATTTACAACATGTGACACAACTTATTCTAACATACACTAATAGTACACCCACGGACAACATAACACCAATTTGGGATTTACTAAAGAATACAATACGGTATAGAACACAACAGTTAGCATCCATCATACATAAAGACAGACTACAACAAGAACATATCATACAGGCAGCAATACAACTCACAAAACAGACTGACAGGAATGCACCACACCTAAACACACTAGAATCACAATTAGAACAACACCAGCAACACACATTCCGTGGTGCACTCCTTCGAACTAAACTTACTAACATATCAGAATAAAGTCCCAATAGACAACACCTTGTACTAGAGCAAAACATTCAACGCAACAGACAAATAGGAGCAATACCAGACATGCAAGGAAACACACAAACAGAGACAGTACATATACTAGAAACATTCCAACAGTACTACACTGACCTATATACAGCAGAACCCGCCAACACACAAACACAAAATAGGTTCCTAAAATACACAAACAAATTATCAGACACAGATAAAGACACACTAGACACAGAGCTTACATTAGCAGACATAACACATACACTCAATCAAACGCAAAAAGACAAAACACCAGGACCAGATGGACTCACAGTAGAGGTCTACCAACACTTTTTTCCTATCCTAGGCAATTTAATTATAAAAGTCTACCAAGAAGCTTTTAACAAACAAGAACTCCCAAACACTTGCAACATGTCATATATAACACTCATACCTAAAGACAACACAGTCAAAACACAGCTGAAAAACTATAGACCCATCTCATTATTAAACACAGACTACAAAATTCTAGCAAAATCACTTGCAAACAAAATTAAAAACTTCATGCCATCACTCATTCACCCAGACCATCAGTGCAGTATTCAACACAGAAACATACACCAATATACACACTTCATTAGGGGTTTCATTACATACACCCACCAGAAAGACTGTCAATCCTCTCTTTTATCTTTAGACCAGGAGAAGGCCTTTGACAGAATCTCACACTCATACTTACACAAAACACTAGCACACTGTAACATAGGACAGTACTATAGACAGTGGATAGAAATATTGTATAACAATCCTGAAAGTAAGGTACTGGTGAATCATTCACTCACTGGCACTTTCAGAATCAATAGATCTGTCATACAAGGGTGTCCACTATCACCAGTCCTATATGTACTAACACTAGAACCACTCTTAGAAGCAATTAGACAGGACACTAACATTAAAGGTACATTTATACAAGGGTCTGGAGAGCGGAAATTAATTGCTTATGCAGATGACATCGCTTTCTTCCCTACAACCAACACTTCCATAACGAACATACTTCACACCTTCTGACAGTTTGGTGAAGGAAGTGGGGCCAAAATAAACATACAGAAGTCTAAATTAATGGGTCTGGGGAAGTGGAAGAATAAAGCAGATATCCCCCCCCCCCGGATCTAACAGTCACAGATAAAATGAAGATTTATGGGATCACTTTTCCATCCAATCCCAGAAAAACACACACAGGAACATGGCAATCACTGACAAAACAAATTATAGACATACTACATAGGTTCAAATACAAGACATCAACAATTTTTGTACTAAGCACTATTGTAAACACCTTCATCATTCCTAAAATACTATATTTAGCACAGTGTTAGACCCCCCAAAAAACAAACAATCACAGACATGAACAAACACATCAGACAATTCATCTTCAAAAACACAATCCACAGTATAAAGCACAAGACTTTAATACAAGAGAAGACTAGAGGGGGTGTAGCACTACAGGACCTTAACACAAAAATACAAGCATTAAGAATCAACCACATAGGACGCATCATCAATCATCCAGATCAACACTCACTAGCATTATACTATATTGCAATTAGATTACACAGAATTAAGAAAATAGACAAAACAACACCGCACTATTACGGCACACTACCGCACTTCTACAGAACATGTATGCAAGCAATTCAAGGTAATCACCACTTAATACAACAGACAACCAAGCAGATATACAAATATTTAGTGCAACAACAAGCCCCACCACTACACCTGAGAATCAAAGAATATACAAATATCATATGAAAGACTACAGCTGCACCTACTTTTTTTTTTTTTTTCTTTTTTTTTTTATTTTCTTCTTTTAAACGTTTATTTCATACAAATCAATGTATATTTACAGGGCGTAATGTGTGTTTCTTTTGTTTGTGTATATTACAGAGCATTGTCGTTTGTTAGTGTTAGGTGTCACATGTGTGAACAAAGCAAACACTAACTTACACAACAAACATATCACATCAAAATCCAAAGAAATAACATACAGGCTAATTTATAATATGACCCCGACAACAGAGAGAGCTGCACAGACATCCAAGCAAATAGCCCCATGCAAATTATGTAGACAAAATATTCAGGAAACAGAGGACCATCTCTTCTATGAATGCCCAACAATCACAGCCACTAAGACTGCACTGCAACAATTAATAGAAACACACACAAACAAGAAAACTGACGCTTACAAAGCCATTTTCTTAAATACAATACCCACAGCCACAAAAGACAAACACACTAAACTTCTTGTTGCACTAGCGGAGTATAGAAACGTAATATGGTCGAGTAGGAACTCGGCCACCCACAATCACCAAACAATACAACCACACATACTAGCAAAGATTTTTCAACAGAAAATCGCCCAGCTATTCGCAGATTAATAAGCAAGAGTCACACCCATCAAGTTCACACTACATAACATACATGTTCAAACACACACTCTCACAGTATATTTCTATACTCCGCATGTTACCACTAACCCCAATCATTGGGGAACAAAGCGCCAAATAACTGAATAAATGTCCCTTCTTTGTTACTGAGTCTCGGGGCCCAACCTAGACAGAACAATGGGACGTGGCCTTTGTGAGTCAGTGGTCTTGTCGACCGAGGTTTGACCTCGGTCGGAACAGCTCAGGTAAACTCTTTGTAGTGGTGGAAATGTGCCATCTTGTGTAGTGAACTAAATAAATTTCATTCGGTTTACTCTCTCTCTCTCTCTCTCTCTCTCTCTCTCTCTCTCTCTCTCTCTCTCTCCCTACCCCCCCCCCCCCTCCCAAACATGACTATACGCTGTATTCGCAATGTAAAAGCCTGTTTTTGTACATAATAAACGGGATATTAATGTATACGCTGTATTCGCAAATGGACAACTTAACAATTTCCAATCTGTTTATGCGCTCTCTCTTTATCCGTCCCCCCTTCTCTCCCCCTCCCCAGCTCCCTCTCTCTCCCTCCCTCTTTGTTGACCGCTTTCCCGGTCTCAACCCAGCCCACCACAAGCAAATCCTTGGCACTTGCGATTAAGGCGAGGGCTGTCATTCAGCAATAATATTGAATTCGCTTACAGGAAACTAAGCTTGCATGAGGCTGCCTGCAGTGTGTAAGCCGACACGAACGCCGCGGCCCGCGAGGACGGCGTGGGGCGGCTTTTGCCGTTTCGACCTTGACACCAACATTTCATTTAATGTATAGATTGTGGGTGTGGAAGAGAACGCGTGGTGTGTTGAAGGTTTATAAGCGTGTGAGAATGATGGGTTTAGAGTGAATGAGGAGAAGAAATCATCACCACATCATAGTCGTTGTCTCCGTCATCACTATCATCACCATTATCATCACCATTACCATCAATCACGTTAGAATGGGATGACTGAAAGCGTACGCCAAATCACACGTTCCCATTACGTCATATTGTCTTAGTTTAATTTATTGCTCATATTTTATGCATATTATGTGAATATAATTTGTATTTTTCATGATGGAAACACATTTGTACACCAATTCGACACACAAACGGCCTGTAGACCTACACAAATACCATACACACAGCACGCCTGTTAAAATACTAACAATACAATTGCACAATTTTTTAACACTCAATAAACGTTTTAAAGAAAACAAAAAAAAAACATTCACCTTCGGATTGATAAGACTGTGAGGGTAAAACAATATTCAGCTGCTTCGCTAGCTGTCTAGTCACAGGACTATCTTTCTGAGCCGGTGATGGACCCTACTATACCTTCTCCTTGAGGTTGACCGGGGTAGGCGTAATGGTGACATTGTCTATGGTCCTTTTGGCTCAGATCAAAGTGTAGTATATACTACATTTGAGGTCAAGCTAGGACCTTGTTACTTACTATTCTTCATATCTCGATGTGAGTATGAAGGCCTCTCTCTGAGGGGCAAAGTCTAATATCCGAGGTAGGGGCCTATTCCCTCGCGTCCTCACACTGGCCTACCCCGTACACACACACACTCACACACACTGGGACTCGAACCCGACAAGTATTTGGTGTACTTATCTATATAAGTATTCCACATGCCCGGTTCGCCCGCCCGCCCACCCGCCCGCCCACCCCACCCGCCCGCCCACCCGCCCCTAGACCGGATGTGACAACCGGAAGTAGTCAACAGGACAACCGGAAGTGGTCACCCAGAACCAAGAAAATAACCGCCAAAATTCAAAACAAGGTGGTCCCCGAAGGACTCAGTTTGGTGACGTCAGAGCGTAGGACTATGACTTTTGTATAGTAAAATATGACGTACTTACGAAGGACTAAGTCCTAAAATACTAAGTCATTTGCACATTGTATACTACTGAATACTCAATGTATCAAGAAGCAAGAAAATCAGAAATGAAGAAATCTGGACTAAAGTGGGGGTTATAGCAGTGCTAGATTTTATTAGAAGGCAGCAAGTCAAATTGTTTGGCCATGTAACTAGGTTACCACCTAACAGTATACCACAACAAGCAATTATGTATAGTCCAAATGGAAGCAGAAACAGATGCCGACTACTTAAGCGATGGAGAAAGGAAATAACAGAGTCCATGGGAATCTCGATACACGAAGCCCAAAAAACGGGCACTCCCCCGCTATTTATACTTCACCTCGACACCGCAAGGTACAAGAGGAACAAGATGAGATGAGATGATGAGAGTGAATGAGAGAGAAGTAGTTAAGCTCAAGTTGGACAGGGAGAGAGAAATAATTAAGTGAAATTTGGATAGAGTGAATGAGAGTGAAATAGTTAAGCTAAAGTTGGACAGTGAGAGAGAAATAATTAAATGAAAGTTGGACATAGTGATTGAGATAGAGGCACTGTTCCGATTGACGGTCCCAAATAGTTCCGCAGTGAATAATAAATATTAGGTGTAAAACAGGGCCTCATTGGGTGATGCTAATTTTCGAAACGAAACACAGCAGAATGTTGGTTAATATATCACCTTTACAAATAATCTTGAAGAAATAAAAAACAACCAGTAACGCATTTTCGCAGTGTTGGTTCATCATCATCATTATCATAATCATCATCACCATCATCATCATCAGGTGCAATGCCGATAAGCGTGGAAGGTCATACGCCCAGACGGAGAGCAACCTGACGAGAATGCAGGATGGCTGCTATCCAATTCACTAAACAGGGATTGACCCCCTTCTCCATAAGTGTGGTCATCAAAATATCATATCGAACTCTATTGTACGCATCCTCGAGATCAAGCGCTGCCGCCATCGTTTCCTGTCTACTCTGGAACCCCTCATAAACGTCAAAAGCAAAGGTGGCCGCATTCGACAAGGTATCTTTTCCTGGCCTGTAGCTCCCCAGGCCTCTTGGAAGAAGCTTCCCCCTTTCCAAAAAATCCTGCAGCTTAACAGCGACTATCTTCTCTAAAACATTCCCAAATGTATTTTGAAGGGTGATGATCCTAAAGCCGCCAAGCTTTGAATTATCCTTGAATGGTTTTGGGAGAGGGATGAGACAGCTATGCAACCAATCCTGCGGTACTGACGCTGTCCTAATGCTCTGATTAAAGCAGCCGGCCATCTCCTTCAGGTCCACATCGCTCAAAGCCTTCATGTGGCCATACCTGACACCATCAGGCCCTGGTACCGTGTCTTATGCCTTTTGCAAAATATGTTTAACATCTTCAAACAGTATGATGTCTTCGTAAGGCATATTCTCTATTGTGCCAGATAATTCCACTCTAACTGCATCCCTGGTATCCGCATCACTGTGATTGGTCTGCTCTAAAAATCTCTGGAAAAACGCCTCCCCTTTCTCCTTGTCTGTTGTCACGCGTACCCCATCCTCTTTATAAATTGTTCCCACTGTTATAGGCAGATCTTTTCTTTGCATTTGTCTGTACAGTTTCCAGAATTTATGCAGTGTTTTATCACCTCCAATCTCCTTCATAAAACATTCCCATTTTACTTTCTTGGCCTCTGCAGCACATCGCTTGAAAGCCACCACCTTGTCTTTCTTGTAATTTTCCGCCATATCCACTTCTTCTCGTGAGCTTAGGGGTGTTTTGTCGCAATTTCCTTAGCTGCTTCACTGCAGCTCTCTTTGCTTTCCACGCATTGTCCTACTTCTGGGTCCACCATGGGGGCTGCAAAAAAAAGGAGTTTTAACAGTCCTGTTGCATGCCCCATGTCTGAGGCGTCCAAGAAGGCTGTCGCTCCACTCATACCGGAAGGTCTTGCGCGCTCTCCCAGCCTTGACTTTCTTGGACTTAGAGATCAGGACTGAGCATGGCATGAGATCACTCCCATGGTCGTTCAAAACAGTCCACTTTACACCAAGGACTGATGACTGAGAGACAAGTGCAAAATCAATAGCAGTATCTGCATCGCCAGGCCTCATTGCCATTCTAGTCGGCCTACCATCATTTATGCAGACCACAGAGTCCACCATGGCATCCGCAAGTGCAATTCCTTGTTGATTTTCTCCACTACTGTCCCAATCTCTGTTTCTCGCATTGAAGTCTCCACATATGAGTAAGCCTATCACCTGGTAAGTCCTCTAATTCCTTAAGCCAGTCCCATTGTTCCTTTCTGACAAAACAGTCCACTGTGGCATATACATTTATGATGTTCCAACTTAAGCCACCAATCTCCATTTTTATACCCTGGACCTCTCTTGCACTGTGATTCCACTGGCTCAAGTCAAGTGCCACATGCTTTACTCCTTTCTTCACCAGCAGACCTTGCCCATGTCTCTTCTGCCTAGTGGGGTTTATATAACTGACGTACCCACTTAAGAATATGTCGTCATCTGTCTTCTTGCATAAACTCATAATGAACAACAATCTTTATTTTCTTTCCACCTCTTCTCTCTCTTTTTTTTCTATACCTTTCTCCTCTCTCTCACACGATCGTTCGCTTGCTTGCATTTGAAAGTCCTCATTAGTCTTCCTGCCATAGCATTATCCCAATAACTTTCTTTCTTTCTCTCTCTCCTCTATCTCTCTTCCTCCCCCTTCCTTTCTCACTTAAGAACACACCCTCGCCTGTCTGCCAATCAGAAAGTTATGCCTCTCTCTCTCCCTCACTTAAGAACACACCCTCGCCTGTCTGCCAATCAGAAAGTTATGCCTCTCTCTCTCCCTCACTTAAGAACACGCCGTCAGCTGTCCGCCTGTCATAAAGCTATCCCTATAAAAATCCCTCTCTCTCTCTCTCACACACACTTAAGAACATGCCCTTGCCTGTTTGCCAATCAGAAAGTTATGCCTCTCTCTCTCCCTCACTTAAGAACACGCCGTCAGCTGTCTGCCTGTCATAAAGTTATCCCTATAAAAATCTCTCTCTCTCTCACACACACTTAAGAACATGCCCTTGCCTGTCTGCCTGTCAGAAAGTTATCTCTCTCTCTCTCTCTCTCTCTCTCTCTCTCTCTCTCTCTCTCTCTCTCTCTCTCTCTCTCTCTCTCTCTCTCTCTCTCTCTCTCTCTCTCTCTCTCTCTTCTCTCTCTCTCTCTCTCTCGTCATGACACATCTTGTTGATGAGAAATAATCTACATGGATTGGTAGAAAGAATGTATGTGCAGATAGAAGTGCAAACAAAAATATATGTGAAGCAGAAAAGAAAACAAAACATTTTTTAAAGTCTGATTTTCAAATCTTTTATTATCACTATCAAATAACACGTTACTTTTAATTACATGAACAGCAAAAGCAAACAAAGAAAAATATAGAAAAATGTGTGTAATAACAATAATAAAGTATAATAATTGAATTTACAAATAGTTTAAACAACACACTTATAGCTAATGGAGATGGCAGATTATGTGGGTGGGTGAGGAATTTGTGTGCGGGATATGTGAATTGGCGGGGAGATGTGTGTGTGTGTGTGTGTGTGTGTGTGTGTGTGTGTGTGTGTGTGTGTGTGTGTGTGTGTGTGTGTGTTGGATGTGTGGTTGAGGGATGTGTGTTTGGCTGGGTGGTTGGAGGTGTGTGGGTGGAGAATATGTGGGTGGGTAATGGGACGGGGGAGGATTTGGGAGTGGGTGGGGAGATGTGTTGTAGGTGGGGAGATGTGTAGGTGTGAGGATGTGGTGGATGGGTGGAGGCATGTATGTGTATCTGGGTTGTGTGTGGTTGGGTGGGGGGGTTGGGGTGAATGGGGGATGTGTGGGTGGGTGGTGGATGTGTCTCATAACATGGTAATATGCATTGTTTATGTTTACAAAATTCATTTGACAATGTTATGTTTTCTAGTTATATTTGGTCTCTGACTCAGATCCCTGGGTTCAACTCCATATTTGTAGGTCAGCATGGCCGAATGGATAAACACACGTGTTCTTAAACATCCGGTGTGCTGATGCCGAGGTAAGGGGTTCAACCCCTACACCGGGCAGTTTGACCAAAATGCTGACCTATCGTCCTTGCTTGGAGATGTAAATTACAAGTACCTCTTAAGTCGGAGTGCATTCACTTGATGGCAAGGGACACTGTTAATAGGGGAAGCTAATCCACATGCAAAGTTCATTCCAGCATTACTTGAAATAGTGTGTATGGACTACGCTTGAGTTCAAAGCGAGCGAGCGCAAATAAAAAAAAAAAATTAAAAACATACTTCAGAGAATTTTCAATCAAACCCACAGCAGCCTGATGACAATGCTGATGGAAGCTGAGGGCAACAAACAGTTCACAGAGGCACCACCAACAACAAACCCAACCTTGACGTCACCTAACTAGAATGCTCACTTCTCAACTGACAGGCATCTCTCTCTCTCTCGTCTCTCTCTCTCTCTCTCTCTCTCTCTCTCTCTCTCTCTCTCTCTCTCTCTCTCTCTCTCTCTCTCACACACACACACACAAACACACACACACATACACACACACACACAAAAGATGTGTCGTGGCGAGAGAGAGAGAGAGAGTGAGAGAGAGAGAGATAGAGAGAGAGAGAGAGAACTAGAGAGGGAGGGGGTGGCGCTTATCGTCGAACGGTCGTACAAATTTGCTCTTTGCCCCCCCCCCCCCCCCATACCACGACTCTGGCTTAACGCTGCGGTTGCATTCTCGGAAACGCCTGCCTCGCTAACTTGAGTCGGCTGGGAAGATCCCGATTGGGGGTGCAGCTCACTCAGCCATCCGAGACAACGAACGCCTGGCGCGGGAAAATGAATGGACGATAGAATTTTTATTTATTTATTTATTTTTTTTGCAAATTACAGGACGTTACGGTCAACATCAGAATTTTTCAACCGCTGTCGATGTACTAGGCAAGATTACGCTCAGTAGTTTGCCATTGTTTTCTGAGCGGCCAGCTCACATATCCCGCAAGTTACTGTAACAGAAGTAGAGTACGGGATGGGAAAAGGCTACGGCACGATTGAGCATCGGGGGAGAATGGGAAGAGAGATGCTCAAGTCGTGACGTAGGGGGTTGTCAGGGGACAGTCAACATCCCGCCTTAGAACTGGGAAGAAGCCATGTTGTCATCGGGAAGAAAATAAACAGTCTTTGAATAAAAACCCAGTCTTTGTTGGTTCTGTACACTGTTACAGGACTAATTTTGGTGCCGTGATCAGGATTTGAGCCTGGTATAATCCGGTCTACAGAGAAACAACGCGAAGTCATGCCGTATACTATATAACATCGCGGAAGCCAAAAACTGAGAAGATGATCCTTGCTCCGTTTGTCTAAATCGCCAGAAACAATTTCGGCGCGCTTTTAAACCAGCATTGAACGTAACAAGGCGCAGTGGGAAAGATGGCCAATAAGTATAAGTTATCTGTGAATACAGCGACCAAAAGCCCGGCCAGGGGCGGTTGTCTGTAAGTCTTTTTCAAGACTTGAGATAACAAATAAATTGGCGTGATGAAGGAAGTAGGAGAGAGGGGTGATGACGTCGCCTAAGTGAAGTACATAGATAAAATGTAAGAGTGGCGTTGATATGTCTTATGTCAATGTGTGTAGAGGAGATCAATACATGTAGATGTAGATTGTGGTGAATGATTGCTGGAATGTTGAGGTGGCGTCTGAAGTGTTTTTTGTAATAATAGTAGGGACACGTTAGGTTGTCGCGATGCGAGAGTAGTCGTGAGATGAGAGCGAGGTTGTGTGTCATTGTCCGTATGAATATGAGAAGAATGGTTGATAAGTGACGTTGATAAAACGTGGAACATAGAGTATGCGGAAATCGAGAGATAGAAAGAAAATGATTGGAGAATTGTGATGTCTTTTCGTAGAATATCTGACGTTGGAAGGAAATTATGGAAGTTGTATGACGAAAACGGAGTTAACATTCTGAATGATGTTTCATAAAACATGTTTAGTATTCTTAACAGGAACGAGAAAAGAGAGGTCTGCTGTCAGTTATAAGTGGCGTGGGTTGCAGTCCCGAGAAATAAGAGTGAAAGATACGGAGGTAAACAAGGTTAGTTAAATGAATGTTGGAGAACGTGTTCCGAGGAGGGTGACCGGGTTGATTATCGTCACGATGCAAGAGTGCTAGGAAAGACTTGAGGATAGCTTAGAAAGTAATGATACGTTAAGTAATTGCGTCGGGTAGACGAGAAAATTAGAAGTAGAATTAGTTGCTTGGTGAGAGGTCTATAGTAAATAGACAAGTTCTTTTGATGGGAGTAGCATGGTGGAGATACTGTAGTTAACAGTAATGATTAGGAACTTGTAGTGATGTTTGGTACAAAGCCAAGGGAAACCATTGGTGTGCCGAGCCACAGGTTAGTAGATAGATGACGGCTGGTACATTGAGATGACATTGGAATAATCGCCACATTAGTAATAGAATAAATGAGTCGACCTGTAGTTTACAGTGCTTGCTTAAGAGGATATTTTAGATGTTATGATGTATTAGGAGTTAGGCTGGAAAAAGATAGAAAATTGTGAGGGGAGATAATCAAGGTTTGACTTCCAGAAAAAGGAACGGTCAGTTGTTGAGTAGTGATTTTGGTTGAGGAGAACAAGTATTGTTCCGCGTTATGATGATCTGTAGATAACAGATAGATATTCATATATATATATGTATATACGTATTTTGGCATTAATGCTTGGTATTGAGTTGTTTTGTTGTATAACAAAATAGACATGACTTGGCTAAATAGATAGGTGTTACATTGGTTAGTATAGGAGGCCAATGTTGCTGGGTTACTTTACGTAGTTAATTCTAAGTGAATTATATTTTTTTTTGAAAACCTTCTCTTTAGCGAGAAGACAATTGTGTTTATTGAAATTGAGCTTTCAATGCCTCATATATAAATTTTTTTTTTGTTGTTGTTGCTTGATTTGGTCCTGTAAAATGATTGTTATTATTTTAGAATAGGGTTATTGTGTCCATAGATTTTTTTTGGTATAAACTACTGGTCCGTAAAAGAGACCAGTAGTATTAGGTAACAATAGATTAGGATGTATGTTGTATTATTTTAATCATCATCACCATCATCATCACCATCATCATCACCATCATCATCATACCTTTAATTGAGTTGAGGAGAAACATAATTGATGTTTTAAAAAAAAAATTAGGGGGGGGGGGGGGCATGAAATCCTGTTGTGATTTTATTTCGCTGTTTTGTGTGTTAAATAGTAGTTAATTAAATGATGTTTAATTTACATGGTTTTGTCTAGAATAAAGACAGTACTTTAATTAGGACCCTTCGTTCAGAAAAGAGTTAATAAAACTACTGAGAGCTAATAGAGAGACACATTCTCTTTGTGAAGAATAAGTTCATGGGTATTTTGTTTCTGTGATAATCAGCGTAGAGAGGTTAATATGGCTATGAAGTTTTGGAAACATACGACGGGGTTACTACACAAGTAAAATGGTTATGGGAAAGTTTAGAGCATTGAAAAAAATGTGGGATTGGAAGCCATATGAGAGAAGAAAAGATTAATGAATACAGCAGTAGGGTAAATGAGGGGAAAGTTTTGAACATAGTTTCCGTGGGGTCAGAAGAGCCATGATATACACGAGATTGCTGGGTTATAGAAGAATAAGAAAATTACCCCAGATGAAGAGTAAACATGAATTGGATCCATGTTTGGTTAGACACTGTGGATAACAGTACAATAGTAAAGGGGTGTAAATGTGTTAATGAGAAATGAACATAGTGGAGACATAGTGACATGGGGTTTTTGAGAGTCCGTAATATATGGACTGAGATAAAGTCGATGGCAAGTAGTCACAGACAGGAGTTAGGAGTAGTATAAGGTTGCTGTTGATAACGGCATAAGTAGAGGTTTTAGTAGATATGCCCATAAGAAATGGACATTAAGAGAGAATTTTTGACTGAGGTATAGGAGAAGATTAGTTATGCGAGGTAATGTGGTTATGTGAGGTGATGTGTATAATGTTGGAGGAGGTCTTAAGGGATAATAGACCTTTTTAATTGTGTCCTCGGGATGTGTTTTGTGGTTAACATTACAATGTGAGGTTGAGGTAAGGTAGTGTCTGTAATATATAGACACTTAGAAGTGAAGAATATTTTTGATGGTTGGTATTTGATGCTGTAGATAGCAGCGTAAACTGTTACCATAATGAGTGGTACTGTAGGAGATATAATTGTTTTAGACTTTATTACATAAAGTCTCAAATGACATAGGGGGGTAAAGGGGTGTGTGATTTAGATGAGTGTGGTCTTAGGGTGAAAGAGTTCTACTGCTTCTTTAAATTCCGGTGGCCACCGATTCTTTGTCTTCCTATCGTGTGAAAGTGATTTCAGGTTAGTTGAAAGTGGAGAATTAGTGGGGTTGGTGATGATAAAAGGGAGTTGGTATCAGCGTTTGAAATTGTAAGCAGATTGCTTATGAAGTGGAAAAGAAGTAATTAAGAAGATGTGTTATGATGTATTGTATAAAGTTGAGATTTTGAATGTTATTAAAATATGTTATGTTTGTTTGAAGAGCCAGAAACGAAGAAGAAGTGAATTGATATATAGCAGGGGAAAGAGTTAAAGAATAGAATATTTATTTAAGTTGGAGTTGGTTTGGGGAAGATTAGAGGAAATGTGAGAGGTAAGAAATAAAAAGAGAGGGAATAGAGTAAGGGGATTAGGAGTAAAGATTTTTCCTTTGCAAGGAAAATTCTTTAATTAACATGGGGAGGTGTAACAGAAGTAGAGTAGGGGATGGGAAAAGGCTACGGCACGATTGAGCATCGGGGGAGAATGGGAAGAGAGATGCTCAAGTCGTGACGTAGGGGGTTGTCAGGGGACAGTCAACATCCCGCCTTAGAACTGGGAAGAAGCCATGTTGTCATCGGGAAGAAAATAAACAGTCTTTGAATAAAAACCCAGTCTTTGTTGGTTCTGTACACTGTTACATTACCAACGCGGCGAGAACCGCAACCGATTCTCGCGCAGGTTACGTTACTCACGAGAATATACGGGATTACGGAGAAAGACGTTAACTCCTAGGCCAGGGAGACCAGTGATAGACATGTTATTATCTGAGTAATGAATGATAGACACTTTATTGTCCGACGAATGAATGAATGAATGAATGAATGAATGAATGAATGAATGATAGACACTTTTCTGATGAATGAATTTATGATGGATACTTTATTATCCGATGAATGAATGATAGACACGTTATTATTTGAATAAGGAATTATAGACACTTTACTATCTGATGGTTGAATGATAAAAACTTTATTATCTGAATAATGAATGATAAATACATTATTATCTGATGAAAGAATGATAGACACTTTATTATCTGATGAATGCGTTAGTTAACGATAGACTCGCTATTATCTGAATAATGAATGGTAGACACTTTATTATCTGATGAATGAATGAGTGATAAACACGTTTTTATTCGATGAATGAATTAAAGACACTTTATTATCCGATGAATGAATGACAGACACTTTATTATATGATGAATGAATGACAGACACTTTATTATATGCTGAATGAATGACAGACACTTTATTACATGATAAATGAATGGTAGACACTTTATTATGCGATGAATGAACGATAGACACTTTACTATCCGATGAACGAATGATAGACACTTTATTATTTGATGAATGAATCTCATCTCATCTCATCATGTTCCTCTTGTACCTTGCGGTGTCGAGGTGAAGTATAAACTTCGTGAGAGTGCCCGATTATGGGCTTCATATATCGATATTCCCATGGACTCTGCTATTCCCTCCGTCCAACGTTTACGTGGTCGGCCTCTTCCTCTGATTCCATCTGGTCTGTACATCATTGCTTGTTGTGGTATGCTGTTGACTGGTAACCTACTTGCATGGCCAAACCATTTGACTTGCTGCTTTCTAATAAAATCTAGTGCTGCTTTAACCCCCACTTTAGTCCTGATTTCTTCATTTCTGATCTTATCTCTTCTTGATACGTTGAGTATTCTTCTCAGGAACCTCATTTCTGTTGTGATTTTTCTTTTCTCTTTTTCTGTCATTGTCCAGGTTTGGCATTGGTAGCATAGAGTTGGCAGGAAGATTGTGTTGTAAAGTGCTTTCTTAGTAGTTATTGATACATGTTTGTTCTTTAGTATTGGTGCCATTTGTCCAATGAGTTGATTTGCCTTATTGCACCTATTTTCGATCTCGTCTTCTGATCTGCCATTTGATGATATTATACTTCCTAGGTACTTGAAACTCTTTACTTGTTTCAAGGGATGTTCGTTTAGGTGAATTGTTGTTGTTTGTTCTTCTTTAGTTATAGTCATTACCTCTGTTTTGCTTGTGCTAATTTTCATGTTATGTTCCCTACACATTTCGTTTAGACTATTCATGTGGTCTTGTAATTCAGCTTCTGATTTTGCTATTAGTGCTTGGTCATCCGCAAACAGGAGTTCTCTAATGGTTAGATTTGCAGATGGTTCTTCTTCTGTGTTCTCGTCATGCGGTGTCTTGAGAGACACTTATTATCTGATGAATGTTTGAATGAATGGATGATAGACACGTTATTATCTGATGAATAAATGATATACACTTTATTATCCGATGAATGAGTGATAGATGTTTTATCATCTGATGAACGAATGATACACGATTTATTATTTTATGAATGAATCAAAGACACTTTATAATCCGATGAAAGAATGATAGACACTTTATTATCTGAATAATGAATGAATGAATGAATGAATGAATGAATGATAGACACGTTACTATCTGAATGTTGTTGGATAGACATTTTATTATCTGATGAATGAATAGATGAATGATATACACTTTATTATCTGTGATGGGATTGCCCCTGTCGTCGCTTAAAAGTCGTTTAAAAGTCGACTTCATTGCACCGGATTTTTATACCACATGGCTGAGTCTCTTTCCGCAGCGCGGAAAGCGTCGCACAAAGTACGAACTCCGTAGCTCCAGCGACGACCCTCAGAAGTCTCCGAAAAAATGCACTCATGAACCGAAGGTTGCGGTTGACGGAATCGAACCCACAACTTTCGGAGCCCGAGGCAGATGGTTTGATCACTTCGCCACGGAGTCTCCCCTGTGTTGTCATCTACAGCACAATCTTCACAGAAACCTGCCAATAGGTGGAGGAATCCAGAAAAGAAACCTCAACCGTCGAAGCTGAAAAATGTTGACCAAAATGGAACAAGGGTTGAGAGCGAACATCTACCCACTTCAATGGATGCTGTGCAAACGTTGAAAGAAGAAGAAGAAGAAGAAGAAGAAGAGAAGAAGAAGAAGAAGAAGAAGAAAGAAGAAGAAGAAGAAGAAGAAGAAGAAGAAGAAGAAGAAGAAGAAGAAGAAGAAGAATACCTTAGCTTTAGCTACACTCAAAAAGCGACAACGTGACTTTAAATTACAGAATCCGCATACGTAATTGTCGTATTTGAGAATCGCCATCACTAAGTCGACAAACCTTTGTGGGCCAATAGTTTTAGTGTTTTTGTTACTCTTGCTAGCAAGGCTGTGGCGAATTCGCAATCCTACATACCACGTTTAATGCACAGCTGCAGCCGATTTTGTAGCAGACCACATTGCACTCGTTTCCATACACTCATATAAGCGTAGGCTGTTTAGTAAGCAATGTCAAACTAATGAACGCAAAATTGTTTAGCAAATTGCAACAGCCAAAAAGTGCTGAGGTTGTGGAGACGTCATGTAACGGACGTGCAATTAACAAATTATTTCAAAAGCAGTCGACGTGACCGAAAGGACGAGGGCGTTCTAACTTCGAGCTCTTAAACTTTCGGCACGCTGATGGCAAGTTACGACTATCTTAGGACATCCTCGTCCGGTAGGGACAGTCATGAGCAATAGGCGACACCAGACCGTCATCCAGCTACTGATGGCGATGCTGGATAGATTAAGGCGGTGGCTTGGAGGAATATCATCAGCAGAGTTGATCCAGAAAATCAATTACCGAGATCTGTGGAGAGTCATGAACGCCTACGCATACAGGACTTTGCGTTGGAGCTCAAGCCAACGAACACAAGCAAGCAAGCAATAGCTAACTACTGAACGTTAAAGAACATTCTGCTGTGTTTCGTATTTACCGGTACCCAATGAGGCCCTGTAAGGGAGACTGTTTACACCTAAGAGTTATCATTCACTGCGGAACTATTTGGGACCGTCAATCTGTTACATTGGACTAAGAGAGAAAGTGTTAAGTTAAAGTTCGACATTGATTGTAAAGTTACCTGTTTTGTATACATTCCAATAGGGAAGTCAAGAACTTCAGAAAGTGTGAAAGCTGGTGTAAAAAATGAGTCTGTCAACATTATCAATGACTCACTTACATGTCAGAACTATATTGGTTGCACACTACGATAATATTGACCTCAATCACATGAGAGCATTTTGCAATGGATTTTTAGAATCTCTCGTCAATTGTCATACAGGAAATGATGTTTTCAATAGCACAGATCCGGGAATGAGTATTAATAACATTGTGTGTCTTGTTTCTCTTGTTTTTGCAGTGTTGGGACTTGTTGTTTATTTGATTGTAAAATGGTGTAAACGTGCATGTAACAACTAGCAGGGAAAAAGAAACTATATGTTGTTGCCAGAACTGACTCTGCTTTGTGCAACAAACATTTATCTATTTTGTTCCGGTATGTTGAGTGTGCTTGCAACAAACAACACACACTGTGGGAAAAATAATTATTAGTATTTTCACTACTGTTCTGTTTTCAATGGCTTTGTATATTTTGTACACATATGGGAATCAAAGTACGAATAATCATGATTTCATTATTGTGAATATCAAATCCACAGTTGTGCAGGTCAGAGAACCACTTAATAAAGCTGGTACTGTTTGATTGAGTTGATTGATAGAGATGTCAAGTTACAAGTTTGCTGTATCATATGTAAGGATGTGGTTATTTAGTGCTGTATTGTACATATTGATATGGTTGTTGAGTGTAATCATTGCTATATAGTATGAATTGATATAGTTGTAGAGTTTTATCTTTGTTATATCCTGCGTATTGACAAGATCAGTCTGGCTTAGAGGTTACATTGTCCGGATATGGCTTATGCAAACCTCCTTCATTTCATGATCTAATCTGTATTTTGATAAAACAAGAAATTTATAAAAATACTCCCCTCTGATCTTGGGGCAGTGGATCAGACAATGGTGAAAAACTTGACAGAACTTGCATGCACTTTGTACATGTTAAATCCCTCAGCAGTTCGAAGTTGTAAACAGCAGGCCTATAGGGCTGCTGGCCTGGCAAAACTGTACAATTAGAAAAGCTACTCACAAAAGAATATTGATCACATGTTGGTTCTGGTATACACATACCTAGATCCTTGCTGGTACTGTAGAGTATGTGCACTGTGCTGAGTGTGGTTCTGGTGTACACACACCTAGATCCTTGCTGGTATTGTAGAGTGTGTGCACTGTGCTGAGTGTGGTTCTGGTGTATACATCTGGATCCTTGCTGGTATTGTAGAGTGTGTGCACTGTGCTGAGTGTGGTTATGGTGTATACATCTGGATCTTTGCTGGTATTGTAGAGTGTGTGCACTGTGCTGAGTGTGGTTCTGGTGTATACATCTAGATCCTTGCTGGTATTGTAGAGTGTGTGCACTGTGCTGGGTGTGGTTCTGGTGTATACATCTGGATCTTTGCTGGTATTGTAGAGTGTGTGCACTGTGCTGAGTGTGGTTCTGGTGTATACATCTAGATCCTTGCTGGTACTGTAGAGTGTGTGCACTGTACTGGGTGTGGTTCTGGTGTATACATCAAGATCCTTGCTGGTATTGTAGAGTGTGCACTGTGCTGGGTGTGGTTCTGGTGTATACATCTAGATCCTTGCTGGTATTGTAGAGTGTGTGCACTGTACTGGGTGTGGTTCTGGTGTATACATCAAGATCCTTGCTGGTATTGTAGAGTGTGTGCACTGTACTGGGTGTGGTTCTGGTGTATACATCTGGATCCTTGCTGGTACTGTAGAGTGTGTGCACTGTGCTGAGTGTGGTTCTCTTGTATACATCCGGATCCTTGCTGGTATTGTAGAGTGTGTGCACTGTACTGGGTGTGGTTCTCTTGTATACATCCGGATCCTTGCTGGTACTGTAGAGTGTGTGCACTGTGCTGGGTGTGGTTCTGGTGTATACATCTAGATCCTTGCTGGTACTGTAGAGTGTGTGCACTGTGCTGGGTGTGGTTTTGGTGTATACATCTAGATCCTTGCTGGTACTGTAGAGTGTGTGCACTGTGCTGCGTGTGGTTCTGGTGTATACATCAAGATCCTTGCTGGTATTGTAGAGAGTGTGCACTGTGCTGGGTGTGGTTCTGGTGTATACATCTAGATCCTTGCTGGTATTGTAGAGTGTGTGCACTCTGCTGGGTGTGGTTCTGGTGTATACATCTAGATCCTTGCTGGTATTGTAGAGTGTGTGCACTGTGCTGAGTGTGGTTCTGGTGTATACATCTGGATCTTTGCTGGTATTGTAGAGTGTGTGCACTGTGCTGAGTGTGGTTCTGGTGTATACATCTAGATCCTTGCTGGTATTGTAGAGTGTGTGCACTCTGCTGGGTGTGGTTTTGGTGTATACATCTAGATCCTTGCTGGTAGTGTAGAGTGTGTGCACTGTACTGGGTGTGGTTCTGGTGTATACATCAAGATCCTTGCTGGTATTGTAGAGTGTGTGCACTGTGCTGGGTGTGGTTCTGGTGTATACATCTGGATCCTTGCTGGTATTGTAGAGTGTGTGCACTCTGCTGGGTGTTGTTCTGGTGTATACATCTAGATCCTTGCTGGTATTGTAGAGTGTGTGCACTGTGCTGAGTGTGGTTCTGGTGTATACATCTGGATCTTTGCTGGTATTGTAGAGTGTGTGCACTGTGCTGAGTGTGGTTCTGGTGTATACATCTAGATCCTTGCTGGTATTGTAGAGTGTGTGCACTCTGCTGGGTGTGGTTTTGGTGTATACATCTAGATCCTTGCTGGTACTGTAGAGTGTGTGCACTGTACTGGGTGTGGTTCTGGTGTATACATCAAGATCCTTGCTGGTACTGTAGAGTGTGTGCACTGTACTGGGTGTGGTTCTGGTGTATACATCAAGATCCTTGCTGGTACTGTAGAGTGTCTGCACTGTGCTGAGTGTGGTTCTCTTGTATACATCCGGATCCTTGCTGGTATTGTAGAGTGTGTGCACTGTGCTGGGTGTGGTTCTGGTGTATACATCAAGATCCTTGCTGGTACTGTAGAGTGTGTGCACTGTGCTGAGTGTGGTTCTCTTGTATACATCCGGATCCTTGCTGGTATTGTAGAATGTGTGCACTGTGCTGGGTGTGGTTCTAGTATACACATCTGGATCCTTGCTGGTATTGTAGGGTGTGTGCACTGTGCTGGGTGTGGTTCTGGTGTATACATCTATATCCTTGCTGGTACTGTAGATTGTGTGCACTGTGTTGGATGTGGTTCTGGTGTATACATCTAGATCCTTGCTGGTATTGTAGAGTGTGTGCACTGTGCTCGGTGTGGTTCTGGTATACACATCTGGATCCTTGCTGGTACTGTAGAGTGTGTGCACTGTGCTGGATGTGGTTCTGGTGTACACATCTAGACCCTTGCTGGTATTGTAGAGTGTGTGCACTGTGCTGGGTGTGGTTCTGGTATACACATATGGATCCTTGCTGGTATTGTAGAGTGTGTGCACTGTGCTGTTTGTGGTTCTGGTGTACACATCTGGATCCTTGCTGGTATTGTAGAGTGTGTGCACTGTGCCGAGAATATTCCTGTGTGACTTATGGGGGCGGGGGGGGGGGGGGGGGGGGGGGGGGAGGGGGAATCGTCTTAAGCAACTTCCCGTATCTGCCATCGGGAAATCGTTTA
>JACEFZ010012691.1:0-20845 GCA_014155875.1 Cepaea nemoralis
TTTCTTCACAAGCGGAAGCTAAAGGTGAACATTGGCACATAAGCATGTAGACTCGTTGAATAGAATATTATATGGGAGCATGAATATTATTCATGTATTGTACTCGTAATAGAGGCAAATTGTATGGGTTGTCAGTTAATTGGCAATTTGAGGACATGCCAAAAGACATGAGTCCGGGTCACACAAACTCCTGAGAGTATAATAATTTAGGATGAGCATAGTATCTAGCCAACTGTACTACTGTGGTATAGCTAATAATTAGCCAAGTGAAGTGGTACAACAGTGTGACGAGGGAAAGGAGAGATCTTGTCCTATGCCCAGAGCAGAGTTAGAAAACTTACGCAGCTTTTGACGAAATTAGACAGCCCTAATTTTTTTGCAGATTACGACTTGTGTTACACCCATGAATTAAAAGTTTGTAACACAACACAGAGGGAGGGAGAGCCTGTCAAAAAGCTGCTAATAGACAAGATAGAAGAACTATGGAAATAGACTCAAACAAGATAGAGAGGACATAGCTATCTAGGAGCTAGGGGACAGAAAGGACAGAAGCACGAGAGAGAACTATGAATAGTTCTCCAACTGGACACACTCGTGTCCTAAAAGGGGACAACGTAAGACGTGAGCTGGGGTTACCCAGGATAGAATGGGGAAACCCACATCACGAGAAGTGTCCAGGGAAAACACTGGTAACTCCAACCGGGTGACCAGTAATTAACAGCGTGCTGGAACACCGAGCACGCAAACCAGCGAACCCACGAAGGGTCTATCGCTTGTGGCTGTACACGCCACGAAGATCCTCAGACCGGGACTCGACAGCCTAGAGGACGGACTGCTGTATTCTCTAGGAATACTGTGTTGCTTAGAAAGGACAGTATTAATAGATATGACTTAGACTACTTAACTTCGATAGAGATTACCATCGATACCATCTCTCATTTAACATCATCACAATATACAATGATATGTATTAACCATCTGGCTATCCGCTCGCCGAGCTATTGTAAATTAAGCTCAGAATAAACTTGTATTATACTTGTATCTTTTTGCATAACCTTCGTGTTATCATTGCTTGTAGTACAAAAGCGGAATACTTGTATGCCTGTTAAAATTGAGTTGCTGACAGGCAGTAAAGTCGAAGGTGTGGTACCGACCACTTTACTCATCAAGTACCGATCAGAATAAAATACGAAGCTGGCACCATATACTGAAATAAGTTTCATAACGTGACAAGCGGTCCTTTAAATCTCTTTTATTTGAAAATAATATTGAAAACATTTGTATTTCACATTACACTGTTACTTTAAAAGACACTGTTAGTTGTAAATAATACTATAGGTTTCTAAGACACCATTTCTATTAAATTATACCTCTTCTAACAATGAAACCATTAATATTTCCAACACGCAGTTATGAACAAAGGAAATCAATTTGGGAACCAGTTGAGGTCACTGAAACAGTTACATAAATAAGGTTCACAGAAGGAGAAGAAAGAAGTAGAGACTAGAGGACGCACTAGACAACATAAAATTTGAAAGCTATAGTTACCGACCGGGATTCGAACCTGTCACCTCCAAATGGAACACGTGTACTGTCACTTGTTGTCCCGGGAGGAACGTGGAATGAACAAGCACACCTTATTACTTCTTCTTCTTTGAGATTCTTGACTGACTTCTGTCTACACTCCTCCCTTCTGTCTTCCCTTCCATATATATATTCCTTCTCTCTCTCTATTCTTCCTTCATCACATACTCCGACAACAGTTTCTTTCAACAATTAATAAAATATTTATTAAATAAAACTATGTCTGGTGTATGGATGGACTGTGTATATGTAGTTGGTATTGTCTACTAGTGTGAATGCAAGATAGGACTTTTGACTTCGTATGTGCCGTAGATTTCTCGCCTCTTCTGTCGGCTAAAACACAGGACAGCACACATAGAAATGGAGTGATCTCACCCTGGATGATATCCTCCTGCTTGAGTCTGGACTTAAACCAATTCTTGAAGAAAACAACTGTTCAATGTCTTATCACCAGAAAATAATCCGATTTGGTAAGTCACTGAAATTCATATATTTCCCGTTTTGGAAGGTATTATAGTCCACCTCTGAATACACACCGCCACTATCCAACATTGTGTAGAGTTACTATAAATGTTCTACACAATGTCTCTTGTTAATAAAGTTTAATGTTTCTGCACAGTGCAATTGCATGCAGTTTAAAGTATCCCTGCTTGCCACAGGTTAACGTCTTGTCCTTTTAAGGGCTTTAGTTGTATATTCGTTTGAGCAAACAGTGTTCTGTATTTGACGTTACCTTATCACTTCTTCATATTAAAACATGTCTATGTTCTGGTTGGTTCTAAGTAGGTACTTTATTTTCTCAAGTGAAGTAACCTTCATTTCTTCTCTGATTTCAATAGGGGGATTGGAACCTGTGGAGAAGATAGGTAATCTGGTGATATGAGTCTGCTTCATATTATTTTCTTATGTGAGAGTCCCTCTCTAGCCATACTGAGAAGCCTCCGAAAAACATACGGACATACGATTTATGAGTGCACTAAAGTTTACACGATTAGATAAACGCATGCAATGCCACAAGTCAAGAACAAACACCTATATCCCTATGCTACTATTACGCTAAGATTAGTTACCTTATATCTTCTATTATCATCCCGGAATCGAAATTAATAATTAAGCACATCGGCACTAATATCCCATTGCCTTAAACAATACGGGACTATCATTTCTTTTCCACACCTGGGATTAATAGATATCTCTGTCCAGTTTGGAACACACACTAAAACAGAAAACCCAATTTCTACTATTTATATCGAGTGGCTCATCCTCTGTTATTGTTTGATGGTCATACCTCAACACTCGTCTCTTGGCGTATCCTGCACATCAAAAGGCGGTGAAATAACGTAGTGATTAGTTGCTCGTTTCGTTCCATTCTTACGCTGTTTCCCTGGGTTCCCCTTACGCTAATACTTCAAAGCGTCCGAACCCGTTGATCGCCTTCTCCGGTCATTTTTCCCCAACGCGATCTCCCCGTTTCCCGTGTCCGTCCGATCAGATCGTCAGGCAATGACCTCTGCGAACACCTGTATCCTATTTTTATATCCGTCGGTCAATGATCTTTAATTTATTCTCCTCTCAGACTGAAGTACACGATTGTTAACCCTCCTCCTACATTGTAGTTTTATATGTAAGTTATCAAGGAATCACTAAACTGCAGTTTTCCCGTGACATAGGCCCCCTCTTAAGAGAGTTGACCGCGTCGACTCTTCATCACTGTAGTTTTGATTCCTATGATCCTCCAACCTATTCCTCTTCCTATGGAGTTGGATGTCTAGATAAGAAATCCGCTCCTACATTCTCCTTACCCGGGATATCTTCCACTGTGAAGTTGTACTGCTACAGCAACACCTACCATCACATCCACCGTGCGTTGAGCTTTTGCGAAGTAGCTATTAACCTCACGTTTTGCTGATATGACTGGATCCTCACATGGCTCACCTCCTCAACCAGTAGGCGACCTAATTGACAGCCTACTATACTACTCATGACCGAAACTAGTGTTGGCACATCGCCCCTGTACGTCCGGTCGACCTTCTTTCGTCTTGCGTCAACGACGGCTCACAATACAGACGGATTGTCCCATCCTGATTGTAACACTGCTTCCATGTCCTCTTGGTTTCCCCTGGCTTTGCCTCTGGGGATGTTTCACCTCGTCCGCGTTGGACCGAGTCGTCTTTCCCAAACCTCCTGGACTTTTGCTTCCAGGACCATCTTGGGCGATATTGTATCTGGTCAGCCAATCTTCGGTTGGAGTCCTGGGTATTTCTCACCGTTCCCGACGTTACCCACCCCTTCTGAATTTGGTTACTAGTGAAGGTTTCCCTCTTGTCCTTTCCCTGACGTGTGATTTCCCTCCTCCCGTTGTTAGGTAAATCTGACCTATCACGTACTATCCCATAGGCCCTCCTATTTTGTACTGGCGATCTCTGGTCTTCGTCTGGACTGGTAACCTTTTTCTCAATGGCTGCCATCACCATAAAGTGCGAAGCTTTGCTTTCGGATCTCTCCTCATATTTCTTAATGAGATGTCTAGGGAGATTTTTCCTTTCTCCCCCGATCCTGATTCCGTAGGTATTCTTGGACACAACCTTTTCCACAGGATAAAGTCCTTTCCATCCTACTTGGAGTATGTTAGTCTCGGCTGGACCCATACTTCCACTTGGTCTTCCACTTTAAGAGCTATTTTACTCTTATTCCACTTGTTGGGTGGTGCTTTCTGACACTCTGAACAAGATTTCACCCACCGGCGTACATCTCCGGTCATTCCTGGCCAGCAATAATGGCCGGAAATTTGCTACAAGGTCTCTCTGACACCCATATGTCGATTCTCGCCTATGAGGTGTCCACTCTGAAGAATGTGAGGACGGTGGGTCTCTGGAACCACCCACTGCTCGTGCAGGTTGTCTCCCCTCCCAGCTCTCCGATAGAGTAGTCGATTCTTCAGAAAGTACTGTCCCCGTTCTGGTGGCTCAGCACTTCTTTGCAGCTTCCTGTAGCAAAGACGCAACGTAGTATCCTTCCTCTGGGCAGTATGCAATTCTCCTATCTCTGAGTTGTTGCATAGTGTCTCTGCCTCTTTTTCCTTCCCTTGAGATCCACTGGCTACTGCTCCCCTGTGGGCTGGCTGTTTGGGCATCCCCAAAAAGACATATTTCGTGCCAATGATCATGGGAAATAAGGAGTCAGATAATACAGCAGCTGGAATAATGCCCGTGACGTACCTGGATTTAATCTCCACCTAGGCGATTGGCAGCGTCATGGTAACAGCACTCCTCATTGCCGGCTGTATCTCTATGGTCTCCCCTGTAAGTTTGTCTGGGCTTACCTGGCTGGCATCTATCACAGCTTCCCCATCCAAACCTGAATCGTAGAGACAAGCCACCTGCTGGCCATTGACTTCAATCAGTTCAACCACAGGTGGTCTCTCTTGGTCCTGAGTGTCTTCCATCTCCTTGACCGTTTCCTTGCCTTCCTCTTTTGATTCCTCGAGGTTGGTTATGCAATTGGCGTCTTCTGCCTTGCATCTGCAGTCCAAAGTATTATGTGTTTTCGACCGGCAGTGTGTGCACCATTTTCCCTTCCAAGGTTTCAGTGTGTCCTTTTTGTTCCTAGCTCCTTCGCCGACCTCAGCCTTGTCTGTGATCACCGTCGTAGGAGTCACTTTGCATGCTGCGAAGTAAGAACTTTTAGGTTTCGATCTGCAGTCCTTCGTGTTATGAGAGGGCGACTGGCATATCGAACACCACTTCTCCGACCACGGACTTTTCTCTGGAGAATTCGAGGTGCTCTTGTTTCCTGCCTTCACCTTCTCTGAACTCTCCATTGACGTCTTTATATAAGGTTCCCCTTTTTCTCCTTCCCAGTTCTTAGGTTTCTTTTTCTCTTGTTTCTCCTCACCTTTGGTTTGTGTACTTAGTTCTTTAGCTTCTCCATGGACTTCTATGAATCTTTCCGCCAGCTTATTCACAACATCCAGCCGTTCCGCCCCTTGTTCTCCTAAAAATGTCTTCAGTGGTTCTGACATTTGCTGTCGCATCTGGTCGACCACCATGAGCTCTTCCAAACTGTCATAATCCCGCTTGAACTCTGCCAACTCCATCCATTTCTGGATATATGATTTCAGCCTCAGACTGTAGGCGGCGAATAGCTCTCCCGGCTCTCGTCTAGACGATCTAAACATCTTCCGATACGTTTGTGCTGTGACTTCATAATGCTTCATCAAAGCGGCTTTTAATTCCTCGTAATGATTTTCATGTCCTGGTGGTAGGCGTGTGTAGACCTCGTACCCCGAACCACGTAATGCCTGGGATAATTTAAGAGCCCATCGGCTTCTATCCAGTCCCATAGCGACTGCCATGGCCTCGAACCGATCCAAAAACTGGTATATCTTCTCTTTACTTTCATCAAAGACCGCCAAGGGAAACTTCATGGCATGGTAACCATGTCCACTCATGTTGAGTGAACCATGGGAAAAGGATCCTCCTTCTGCCCCGTCAGTTTCTCCCTTCGTTTGTGTCTTGAGCTCCAGTTCTCGCATGCGGTATTCATGTTCCCTTATCTTGTTGGCTTCCTCTGCTTGCAACCTCTTGTTGTCCTGTTCCAGTCCCAGTTTCTTGGCTTCCTGTTCCATTTTCTTGGCCTCCTGTTCCATTTCCAGTTTCTTGGCCTCCTGTTCCATTCCCAGTTTCTTGGCCTCCTGTTCCATTCCCAGTTTCTTGGCCTCCTGTTCCATTCTTCTAAGCTCGAGCTCTGCCTTTCGATCTTCTCGTTCTCCTTGACGACGCTCTCTTTCTACCACTTGTATATACTCGGATAGGGCTTGTCCAGACAACCACATTGCTTCACCCCTTTCCCTCAGTTCTTCCATCTCTAGTTTGAGTGGCCATAGTAAAAGAAGGTAAGTCCGCAGGTTGGGTAAAGAGACCCTAAGGCAGTAAGTACGTACTACTTATCTCACTTAAATATATATATGTTAATATCTATATGTTATATATGACATCACACAGTACCCCACAACTACTCTCACAACCTCACGAGAAGATATAGGATAAAGACTTATGTAGACGTGTGAAAGTGTGAACAGGTAAGTACTGTGTTTGAACACCTATCCACAATTACCCTGTCTGGATCTTTCTCACCGTAAGGTCCACAACATTAAAGTACTGGCACCATATATCCCCTGGACAGACTTCCATTAAAAGTCATCATTATCTATATTTACAGGTATATCCCAATATGTAGGTATCAATATCCATGTACCCTGCTATGCAGTTACCTTTTAATGTACCTATATGCAGGTACCTCGCTAGGGATGGTACCACTAAGCATTGGCTGTTACCCCGCTATGCTCCACCATTTAATGTTACTTGTCGTCCCGGGAGGAACGTGGAATGAACAAGCACACCTTATTACTTCTTCTTTGAGATTCTTGACTGACTTCTGTCTACACTCCTCCCTTCTGTCTTCCCTTCCATATATCTATTCCTTCTCTCTCTCTATTCTTCCTTCATCACATACTCCGACAACAGTTTCTTTCAACAATTAATAAAATATTTATTAAATAAAACAATGTCTGGTGTATGGATGGACTGTGTATATGTAGTTGGTATTGTCTACTAGTGTGAATGCAAGATAGGACTTTTGACTTCGTATGTGCCGTAGATTTTCTCGCCTCTTCTGTCGGCTAAAACACAGGACAGCACACATAGAAATGGAGTGATCTCACCCTGGATGATCTCCTCCTGCTTGAGTCTGGACTTAATCCAATTCTTGAAGAAAACAACTGTTCAATGTCTTATCACCAGAAAATAATCCGATTTGGTAAGTCACTGAAATTCATATATTTCCCGTTTTGGAAGGTAGTATAGTCCACCTCTGAATACACATCGCCACTATCCAACATTGTGTAGAGTTACTACAAATGTTCTACACAATGTCTCTTGTTAATAAAGTTTAATGTTTCTGCACAGTGCAATTGCATGCAGTTTAAAGTATCCCTGCTTGCCACAGGTTAACGTCTTGTCCTTTTAAGGGCTTTAGTTGTATATTCGTTTGAGCATACAGTGTTCTGTATTTGACGTTACCTTATCACTTCTTCATATTAAAACATGTCTATGTTCTGGTTGGTTCTAAGTAGGTACTTTATTTGCTCAAGTGAAGTAACCTTCATTTCTTCTCTGATTTCAATAGGGGGATTGGAACCTGTGGAGAAGATAGGTAATCTGGTGAAATGAGTCTGCTTCATATTATTTTCTTATGTGAGAGTCCCTCTCTAGCCATACTGAGAAGCCTCCGAAAAACATACGGACATACGATTTATGAGTGCACTAAAGTTTACACGATTAGATAAACGCATGCAATGCCACAAGTCAAGAACAAACACCTATATCCCTATGCTACTATTACGCTAAGATTAGTTACCTTATATCTTCTATTATCATCCCGGAATCGAAATTAATAATTAAGCACATCGGCACTAATATCCCATTGCCTTAAACAATACGGGACTATCATTTCTTTTCCACACCTGGGATTAATAGATATCTCTGTCCAGTTTGGAACACACACTAAAACAGAAAACCCAATTTCTACTATTTATATCGAGTGGCCCATCCTCTGTTATTGTTTGATGTTCATACCTCAAACACTCGTCTCTTGACGTAACCTGCACATCAAAAGGCGGTGAAATCACGTAGTGATTAGTTGCTCGGTTCGTTCCATTCTTACGCTGTTTCCCTGGGTTCCCCTTACGCTAATACTTCAAAGCGTCCGAACCCGTTGATCGCCTTCTCCGGTCATTTTTCCCCAACGCGATCTCCCCGTTTCCCGTGTTCCGTCCGATCAGATCGTCAGGCAATGACCTCTGCGAACACCTGTATCCTATTTTTATATCCGTCGGTCAATGATCTTTAATTTATCCTCCTCTCAGACTGAAGTACACGATTGTTAACCCTCCTCCTACATTGTAGTTTTATATGTAAGTTATCAAGGAATCACTAAACTGCAGTTTTTCCCGTGACATGTACTTCGACGCATGGCCAACTAGATCAGTGGTTCTCAACCTGTGGGGAATCCCCACCCCCAAAGGGGGGGGGGGGGGGATTTTAGGGTTTCCAGGGAGGAATGAAGATTATTTCAAGATCGCGTTAATACAAGAACCGATTACTTGATAATGTTTTTCCCTTCATATTGTACGCATCTGTACGTCTCACCCTTCTAAAATTCAATTTATAAAGTAAGTATACCTACAAATCATGTTTTATGTGGACGTCTAGACTTGTTTTAGTATGTGCTGTTAAATTTAGCTTCCATTATTACGTATACTGTGTAGGGGTGGCGGCGGGATTTTTAGGTAGGAAATACGAAAGGGGGGGGGCATGGCATTCTGAAAATATGGTGATCGGGGGGGGAGGGGGGGGGTGGGGAGGGGGTGGGGGGGGGGGGGGGGGGGGGGGGGGGCTGGCCAAATTGTTAGGTAGGAAATACGAAAAAAAAAGGGGGGGGGGGAGGAGAATGACGTTCTGAAAATATGGTGACGGGGGGCAACGGGCGAAAAAAAGGTTCAGAACCACTGAACTAGACACTCCAATACAAGTGTCTTCATTAGTCATGTCGATCACACACATGAACCTACAACTACAGAATACGGATATATCTCAATGGTTTGATACGAATTCTGCGATACGATACCGCGGGGGGAAATGCGGGGAGGGGGTGAAAGTTCAGTAAAATGTACCCCATCATAAACTGTAGGTGACTGTGAATTTAGAACTATAGTAGGACTGCGAAAACAGCAAGTTAAAACAGGTCTGGCCAGACAAGGGCACGAACGAACGAACGAACGAAAAGACTTTATTTTTGCACAATGCAGGAAGCCAAAGAAGATTATAAAACCAACACAGAAAATGGTGGCGTTACTGTCTAACGCTGAAAGGGTTTGCTGAAAAGGGAATTTCCCAGCACTTATGAACTGAGTGGTTCGATATGCAATACGATGATCTGTCGACTAACTAACTAACTAGCCATCAAAAAAAAGTTAGTTGCATATCCTTTACAGGACGTCACAGTTAACCCCAACATTTTTGGCTGTTTGTGATTCCAGGGCAAATTTACGCTCAGTAGTTTGCCAGTGCTTTCTGAACGACCGGCACCCATTCTATTTCACAAAATACCAACGTAAGGCGGTCTGCTGACAAACCGCCCACGGCTGTGTTTAGAACGCGAGTGTGCGGGATTAAGAACTGAATGGGTAAAACCTTCGCCACGGAGCCGGTTGTATAAACGTTTGGAAATATTTGCCTCAGATGCTGACTTCTTGGCCTGCCATTGTGTAAACAATGGGACACTATTCACTCAGCACACTTACACAGTACATCCTCGCCGGTGCTACGGAGTTCGTGCACTTAGCTGAATTTCTCCAGACTCAGGTTTGAGTTAGGAGGACAACGGAGCACTTATGGGTTACACCCGTGTGCCGTGATGTTGATTCATCGACTAAACTAAACTAAACTAACGTACACGGCATCACACATGGGTTCCATTTTCTATATACACTTACACTATGTTCACAATACATTTACACTGTTTGCACACTACTTGTAAACTACTTACACAGTGCATTTACACTACTTACACAATACATTTACACTACTCACACAGTACATTTACACCACTCACACAGTACATTTAAAGTACTTACACAGTACATTTACACTACTACACAGCATATTTGCACTACTCGCACAGTACATTTACACTACTACAAGGTATCATTTACACAAATACTTAGTACATTTACACTACTACACAGTATCATGTACACTACTACACAGTATCATGTACACTACTACACAATATCATGTACACTACTACACTGTATCATGTACACTACTACACAGTATCATGTACACTACTACACAGTATCATGTACACTGCCACACAGTGTCATTTACACTACTACACAGTATCATGTACACTACTACACATTATCATGTACACTACTACACAGTATCATGTAAATTACTACACAGTATCATGTACACTACTACACAGTATAACGTACACTACCACACAGTATCATTTACACTACTACACAGTATCATGTAAACTACTACACAGTATCGTTTACACTACTACACAGTACATTTACACTACTGCACAGTATCATGTACACTACTACACAGTATCATTTACACAACTACACAGTACATTTACACTACTACACAGTATCATGTACACTACTACACAGTATCATTTACACTACTACATAGTACATTTACACTACTACACAGTATCATATACACTACTACACAGTATCATTTACACTACTACACAGTACATTTACACTACTGCACAGTACATTTACACTGCTACACAGTACATTTACACTACTACACAGTACATTTACACTACTACACGGTATCATGTACACTACTACACAGTATCATTTACACTACTACACAGTACATTTACACTACTACACAGTATCATGTACACTACTACACAGTATCATTTACACTACTACATAGTAAATTTTACACTACTACACAGTATCATATACACTACCTACACAGTATCATTTACACTACTACACAGTACATTTACACTAGCTGACAGTACATTACACTGCTACACAGTACATTTACACTACTACACAGTACATTTACACTACTACACGGTATCATGTACACTACTACACAGTATCATTTACACTACTACACAGTACATTTACACTACTGCACAGTACATTTACACTGCTACACAGTACATTTACACTGCTACACAGTACATTCACACTGCTACACAGTACATTTACACTACTACACAGTATCATTCATCTTCATGGCGTACAAATTACAAAGCACGCTTGCACAAATTACACAAAGCACACTTGTACACATAACACAGCACACTTGCAAACATATCACACCACACTTGCAAACATGACACAGCACACTTTCACACATTACACTGCACACTCGCACACATAACACAGCACATTTGCACACATATCACACCACACTTGCAAACATAACACAGCACACTTTCACACACTGCACTGCACACTAGCACACATAACACAGCACACTTGCACACATTACAAAGCACACTTGCATACATTATATAGCACACTTGCACACATAAAACAGCATATTTGCACATATTATACAGCTCACTTGCACACATTACACAGCACACGTACGCTACTCACATAACACATTTACCCACTAAAAAACATTTCCCGAAGCACAATACTCACTACATACACAATGTCACTCTACGTACACAATACTCACGACTTACACAATGTCACTCTAGCTACACAATACCCTTACTGTTGTTGCCACGCTGGTATGGTGCTTAGTGTGCTCGCGTGCCAACACTGTGGTCCGTGGTAAATCCCCCGCAGAGGACGGATTTTCTGACCGGTATGGCTATGGGACCTCTTTGTGTTTACTTTTAACAATGAGGTGGTTGTCGGTCGTTTAGAAAGTATTGGCAAACCACTGAATATAAACTAGACGTTTTTGTTTTTTAAAGTTGAATATCCCATATGGGACATCGTAGTCAACACAGCATTTGTCAGCTGCTGTTGATGTTCTTGTCAAGATTACAATCAATCAATATGTGCCATGCCGGAAAGCGTGGGCACATGACTCCCATTTTACTCGATCACAAGAGTCGTGGATCAGCTCAGTGTTCCTGCCTCGTCCATGCCATGTGGCCAAGCCATCCAGGTATTTTCCTCTCGGTCTTCCTCTTGGTCTGTTCCCTTCGATCTTGCCAGTTGTCACTAAGTTCTCTAATCCATTTCTTCTCATAACATGTCCAAGAAATTTTGACTGTCTAATTTCTCCAATCAATTTACGATTTTCATTTGTTTCCTGTAGTACTTGGTCATTGGTTTTTCTGTCTGTCCATGGTATTCTTTGCATTTTCCTCAGAAACCACATTTCTGCAGCCATCAGATATTTTTCAGCTTGACTGCACATTGTCCAAGTTTCACATCCATACAAAAGAACAGGCTCTATGTATCCCCTCAACACTCTTTTTCTCGTTTCAATTGACATCTTTTTATTGGTCAGAATGTTTTTCATTTTGCTAAAGGCTACTTTCGCCGTGGCGATTCTTGTTCTAATCTCTTCAAGGCATCTCCCATCAGATGTTATTACTGTTCCGAGATAACTGTACCGATTAACTTGTTGAAGAATATTCCCATTTACTTGTATATTACATTGTGGTACTTCGTTCTTTCTAGTCAAGATTACGCCAGTATTTTATCATTGCTTTCTGAGCGATCGGCTCATACCCCGTAAGTAACAAATGCCCGCGATCCGCTTCCGAATCTCGCGCAGCTGTGTTCCTCTTGTGGATATACGGGATTACGGAGAAAGTCGTTTAAATCCTTCGCCAGGAGACGGCATAAACTAGACTAGTAAAGTATGAAAATTAACTATAAAAAAAAATATAAACTAGACTATATTGATGCATAATGGGAACCCGTTGCTGTGAAGTTGGAACCGCGACTGACTGACTGACTGACTGACTGACTGACTGACTGACTGATGACTTACCAACCAACCAACCAACTAACTAATCAACCAAATAACTAATTACCAAATAACTAATTAAAAAACCAACTAACTAAAACAAACAAAATAACTAACTAACTTAAACCAAACCAACTAACTAATTAACCAAATAACAAATTTAACCAACTAAAAAAAACTAATAGCTAACTAACTAACTAACAAAAACTAACTAATTAACTAACTAACTAGACAAGTAAATCACAAGCAGCACAGTGCTGGGATTTGTTGTAACTAACATTTATGGAAATGGGGTCGACCTAACCTTGTAAAAATGAGTACACACATTTTTTTTAAAATTTCCCCTGACAATTACTGGGAAAGGCATGTGAAGGGGATGGAAGTATGTCACCCAAGCTCACAAGTTGTGATTAAATTGTGAATGCGCCAACACAGCATCTAGTTTATAGCGCAGTAGACATATGTGTCGGATGTGTCGGCTAGTTGTTTGATGATTCGTTGATGGCTGTTTGGTTGGTTTTTTGCTTAGTTTTTTGGGTGAAGTTCTAAGGTGGTTGGCGGTCATCAAAAAAAAACTGCGAGTTCAAAACTCCGACCCGATGCACAGATGATTATGTTATATGAACTCTCAAAGAGCTTGCATCTAATGGAGTCGAAATGGTACGGGGACTTCTACAATAAATCAGTCATGTGCCATGCCGGAAAGCGTGGGCAGTCATGACTCGCCATTTCACTCGATCACCAGCGTCGTGGATCAGCTCAGTGTTCCTTTTCTGTCCATGCATGGGGCCCAAGCCATGCAGGTTTTTTTCCTCTGGGTCTTACTTTTGGTCTTTTCCCCTTCGATCTTGCCAGTTGTCACAAGTTTCAAACCATTCTTTTCATACCATGTCCAAATTTATTTTATGCTACGTCTAATTTCTGATCAATTTACGATTGTCATTTGTCTCCTGTAGTACTTGGTCATTGGGTTTTTTTGTCTGCCATGGTTATCTTTGCATCGTTAGTTATTTAGTCAGTTAGTCGAGGCTCCAACTTCACGGCAACGGGTCGTCCCCATTATGCTCCGTTCCTGTGTCAGTGAATATCCACAAAGTGCTTCCCGCTGTCCAATGTTACGCGTGGAATAGGCAGGAGTCTCGGCAATCCAACAGCCCGCACAGGTACACTGTGCATAGTGCCGCTGCCAGAATACCAAGACAAAATTAATCCACGAAAACCACAGTTCATCGTCGATGGAATCGGCAGTCACCAGAAAGACCTCATTGACCCAGGTTTTCTCACATGGCTCGGTCTTTATACGCAGGGCGAACCCGCCGAAAGCGTTGCATAAAGCACGAACTCCGCAGCTTCAGCGCCGACTCCCGGGGGCCTCCTGAAAAATGCACTCGTGAACCGAAAAGGCAAATCAGTCTATTCAGCAACAGCCGGTAGCCATTGTTCCGAACATGCAGGTCCACTGTACAGGACAGATGTAAAAGCATTCCCCGCGAAATTCACAGCTCACAGTGTCGTCCACGCACTCACTCAGTAGCAGGGCGACGGAACCATGTACTACCAGTCCAACATGAGGAAAATGCGATTGCAAACCGTAGCGGCAAGCACAAACATGCCACGGGCCTTTAACGGTTCAACACCTAACCGCCATGCTGGCGACCCGAAGTTCTAGTTATTTTTTGCATTTTCCTCAGAAACCACATTTCTGCTGCCATCAGATGTTTTTCAGCTTGACTGCTCATTGTCCAAGTTTCACATCCATACAAAAGAACAGGCTCTATGTATCCCCTCAACACTCTTTTTTCTCGTTTCAATTGACATCTTTTTATTGGTCAGAATGTTTTTTTATCTTGCTAAAGGTTACTTTCGCCATGGCGATTCTTGTTCTAATCTCTTCAAGCATCTACCATCAGATGTTATGACTGTTCCGAGATAATTGTACCGATTCACTTGTTGAAGAATAGTCCCATTTACTTGTATATTACATTGTGGTATTTCGTTCTTCCTAGTGACTACCATAACCTGTGTCTTTTTACAATTTAATTCTAACCCCAGTTGCTCACTGTGTACAACAACCGCATTTACTAATTGTTGCAGATCCTGCGCATTGTCTGCAATCAATATTGTATCATCTGCATATCTAATGTTATTGATGTTTCGTCCTCCAATGCTGATTCCATTTATATCTTCTACATTTCTGAAAATATTTTCACTGTATAAGGAAACAAGATCTGGAGACATTACACAAATAGGCTGATATTGTCCCACTTCATTATCAATGCTTATGGCAGCTTGTTGATTCCAATATAAAGTTTGCTTCCTCTAGATCAGTGGTTCTCAACCTTTATTGACCATGCAACCCCTTCACCATATGTTAAGAATGTCACCCCCCCCCTTCCCATTTCGTATTTCCCCCCCCCCCCCCCCCCCCCCCCTTTTTTCCCTTTTTTAAAAAAAAAAACCCCCCCCCCCCCCCCCCACCCAAAAGAGGAAGGAAAAAAAATAAAAAATGGGAAAAGCTTTAAAATTTAATCCCCCCTCCCCTCCCTTTCCCCCCCCCAAAACCCCCCCCCCCCCCCCCCCCCCCCCCCCCCCCCCCAAACCCCCCCCCCCCCCCCCCCCCCCCCCCCCCCCCCCCCCCCCCCCCCCCCCCCCCCCCCCCCCCCCCCCCCCCCCCCCCCCCCCCCCCCCCCCCCCCCCCCAAAGGGAAACCATAAAATTCCCCCCCGGGTTAAGAACCATGCCTAGACAGATTTAACCCAAGAAGGGGATCTTTTACCCAGGGAAGAATTTTTTTCCTTAAAAATACGGCCAGAGCTGCGGTATTACTGCCTACTCTTTTAAATGTTTATCCTGCACAACTTGCACAGAGACCTCTTTTTTCCCCCTTATCCAAGGAAACTAGGTATCCGATCTCACTACCCGAGAGATCACGGGCAGTGTGCTTTCATTAGATACCAATCTTTCTGTAAAATTTCTCAGTTCTATGATGAGATGGAACCCAGTACCATTAATCCTGAGGCAGACACCCTACCCTCTCAACCAGGATACCCTACAAGGCGAATATAACATCCAGTGGCAGTAGAGAGCTTAACTTAACTAGCCCGATGTCACAATGCATGCTTCAATATGTTTATTTACAGGTAAAATATAAAAAGTTAAAAACGATGGCTGTGATAACATTGAAATTTGTCACGCACTTGAATCGACCCACTTGTAACCAAAACTGTTAAGGCAGCCAAGCATAAACGCGACCTGAGGTGGCGCTCAGTTAAACACGTGTTGCAGGTCACGGGGAGTGACAGCAAACAAAGGTACCAGTTGGTAACTAAATGAACAAGAACGTGATAACCGTCGAGATAGTAAAATTGGTATCGTTTGAAGCGAGGCGAGTGTGATAAGCGTATCCTACAAGATCAGATGTTGACTTTTAAATGTACAGCGGTTATCCTTTGATGGATGTGGGACGAGTCAAACGTGCTCCCAGGTGTGACCAGCAGAACTACAGAGATGTGGCTGATGCAACTTTCCCGTTGACGTGAATTAAGTGGTTTCACAATTCACCAACATGCATGCAAAAATGAAGCTGATAGATCAGTGGTTCTCAATCGGTAGGTAGGTAATTTCACCCCCCCCCCCCCCGTGGGGCAATTTTAGGGTTTCCGGCGAGGGGATTAAGATTATTTCAAGATCGCGTTCATACAAGAACCGACTACTTTATATTAGTTTCCCTCCATAATTAATGGTTCTGTACTTCTCGCTCTTCTGAAGTTCGTTTCATAACGTAAGTAGACCCGCAAATCACGTTATGGGAGATGTCTGGACTTGTTATTTTTTTTATTTTTTTTTTTTGCATATCCTTTACAGGACATCGCTGCCAACACCAGTATCTTTCAGCTGTATGTTGATCTCTTGGCAAGATTATGCTCAGTAGTTTGCCATTGATTTCTGAGCGGCCGGCTCACATACCCCTAAGTTACCGATGCGATTCGAACCTCTGCTGATTCTCACCGTCATCGTTACCGGCGAGAGTATACGAGATTACGGAGAAAAGTCATAACCTCTAAGCCACGAAGCCGGCAGACTTGTTCTAGTATGTGTTATTAAATTTAGCTCCCATTTTTACGTATACTCTGTAGGGGCCGGCGGAAGGGGGGGGGAGGATTTATAGGGAGGAAATACGAAAGGGGGTGGGGTGACATTCTGAACATAGGGTGAAGGGGTGCATGGGCCTAAAACGGTTGAGAACCACTGTGATAGATGCATTACTTGTCCCTTTCGTTTATTTTTAAGGCCTCTTTAGTTCTACTGTGTGCCTTTTGGCCCACTGTGGTACACCAGGGTCCGTCTACTAGTGTTAGTTTTCAGTGATTTGGTGATACTTGTTTACAGTTTGGGTGACAGCCTCTGCATCCTGGCTAGATCCGGTACAGATAAATCTACACTTTGGTCTTAACCAAAAGACCGCCGTCGACAGAGCTGGGTACTAATGCCAGATGTGGGCAGTCCTAGAAACACACAGACGTACAGCCGCATCATGTCAGATGAGGGTATCAGAAACACACAGGCTTACAGCCGCATCATGTCAGATGAGGGTATCAGAAACGTAGCTGGAAACACAAAGTAGATATAGAGGTAATGGGTTCAAAGGGATTTTAAAAAGGGGAGAAGATCGATATCATTGCACAGGGTTTTATCCCATAGGACTCGATCTTCTTCCACCGGGTGGCCTGCCGCAAACGCACAGAGCACGAACCGCGTAGGTCCAGAGACGACCCCCAGGAGTACCCGAGAAAATTGTACTCGTGAAACGAACGATGTAGGTCGGAATCGAACCCACAACCTTCAGAGTGCGGGGCAGGCGGCGTAACCAATTCGCCACGGTGACTCCCAGACAAGGGGTTTAAAGGAGTTTAAAAAGGCCATGGGGTCGTCTTCATTGCACCGGGTTTTATCCTAGTCAAATGAAAAGCTAGGAGTAAGAACAAGGTTTACACTGACTTTATAGAACTAAAACTAAAGATTTAAACAGTACAAACATTTAGCTAGAATGGAACAAGATAAACCAGCGGATGTATGGTTCAACGTGAGGACATCGGGGTGCAAGGCCAGAGGAAGAACCAGAAAGCAAGACAGAGTAAAAATGGACACTGAAGAAATCAAATATGATATTGGCACATGAATCAAGGACAAGCGAAAAACAGCAAATTATATCTAACTACTCTTGCCACGCTTCACGGCAAAAGCAGTACGACAAAAGAAGAATAGGGCAATTCAGTACAGAATGTAAAGTTCAGTACAGAATGTAAAGTTCGACAGTGAGGCGTGCGGCACTTTGCAAGCCTCAATATAGGGCCCTGGTATTGAGTGTGAGAAGCTGCATGAACGTTGAGGATGATCCCTGGGCCTGGCATTGTCAGATCTTTGACTTAACCGACCCTGGTCAGTGACGAGTCGAGGAAGCTAGACACACTCCTGGTATAGGCAGATCTAGACTGCTACTTAGAGGCCTCGGGTACAAAGTTAGGGGCAGCTACACAAAGGTCTGGTGTATATGGATCAATGTAGCTACACAGAGGTCTGGTGTATATGGATCAATGTAGCTACACAGAGGTCTGGTGTATATGGATCAATGTAGCTACACAGAGGTCTGGTGTCTATGGATCAATGTAGCTACACAGAGGTCTGGTGTATATGGATCAATGTAGCTACACAGAGGTCTGGTGTATATGGATCAATGTAGCTACACAGAGGTCTGGTGTATATGGATCAATGTAGCTACACAAAGGTCTGGTGTATATGGATCAATGTAGCTACACAAAGGTCTGGTGTATATGGATCAATGTAGCTACACAGGGGTCTGGTGTATATGGATCAATGTAGCTACACACAGGTCTGGTGTATATGGATCAATGTAGCTACACAGAGGTCTGGTGTATATGGATCAATGTAGCTACACAGAGGTCTGGTGTATATGGATCAATGTAGCTACACACAGGTCTGGTGTATATGGATCAATGTAGCTACACACAGGTCTGGTGTACACAGCCCTGGGAAGCTGCACAGAAGTTTACTGTATATATATCTGGGCATCTACATAGAGGCCTTGTGTACACAGATCTGGGTAGCTACACAGAGGCCTACAATACACGATCAGAAATAACCTCCATCTGATGTCATCATAATACAGTTTTTTTTCCAGATGCAGCCATGCCTAACGGCATCAGTGAAAGAGGCAACAAACAAACTTCCGATTCAGCAGCATTCGAGAATCCATTTAAGAACTCACAGATGACAGCGTAGTCGTCAAAGATGAAAACATATGTTAAGTATGCTTGTTTCCATTGTGAAAAACATATAGATTTTAACGTATGATTCCACACCAAACATATGTACAACTTACGTCTATTTCAGGCACATAGTTCCCTTATGAAATCCCGTTATTAAGAAGTTAAGATGTAAGGCACACGGACAAGGGAAAAATAGCAGGTTAATTAGTATCCAGATGGACTAAAAAGAAAATCCAATCAACCCCAAACTCGGCCTGAGTTGAGTTGACTTAAGAACCGACATCACTGCACTCAGGACATTCCCATACGTGCTCAGTCCCCTCGTTCAACAGTCAGCAAAGAGTCATACTACTAATCGTTTCCACGCTATCTGATTAAATGTTCTCCTGGTCTTTCCTCTCAGTTTTTAGATTCTCCCAGAACCCCTGCCGATCCCCCGCAGTCTCATTCTTTCCACATATGGGTTCTAAATCTGTTCCTCCGCCTTCTCCACCTGGTCCCACAAGCGCACGACCACCTCCCCCTTGTACTTAGGCCTTCTCCCAACCACTGCAAACATGCCGTCATAAAGTTAACAAAGAAAATGACGTTCATGTACTGTATTCGACCAACAATAAATGATTTCTCAAAACATGGAGGCGATAACAATTAGGCATTTACACACGGGTTTGTGCAACAGTAAGAGCGCTCGTTCTTAAACATCAGGTGTGATGATGCCGAGGTAGCTGGTTCAACACCTACACCGGTCAGTTGGACTAAAATATTGACTTCTCGTCCTTGACTTGGGGACGTAAACTGAAGGTACCTCAGAAGTCTGAGCTGGTTCGCCTGATGGCGAGGGACACTGGTAATGGGGAAAGCTAATCCATAAGGAAAATTCAGTCAAGTACACTAGAATTAGTAGCACGTGTATAGAGAATGCTTGGGTTCAAAGCGAGTGAACGTTAAAATAAAAAAAAAAAAAAAAAAAAACAAAGACCTGCTACCATTCTACCAATATTTAATGAAGAATTACTTCTGCCTGTTAGAACAGAATTAAATCTGAGATTCTCCCCCGATGTGTCTCCACCTTGACGTGGTGGGGGAGCTTGCGTGTCCCATCGACCCCATTTGCTTGCCGATGGATGAAAAACTACATATCCGGACAGCTTATGGGATAGGTGACCAGACTAAGAGAGACACAACCTGCTGCTCTGCAGGTATAGACTGAGGATAACAGTCAAAAGTTTAAAAGGTGCACGAAGGCAGGACGTTTTTGTCCGGACAAAACTCTTAAGGCTCCCTGTCGAGGGCTGTGGCTGAACGCCTCTAAGCCACAACCCCTCGGATCTGAGAGCCAGGCCGATACCAGTCTACCGGAAACTCTTAAGGTTCACTGTCGAGGGCTGTAGCTGAACGCCTCTAAGCCCACAAACCCCCGGATCTGAG
>JACEFZ010012692.1:0-31454 GCA_014155875.1 Cepaea nemoralis
TCTCCCTCTCCCTCCCCCTCCCCCCTCTCTCCCTCCCTCTCTCTCCTCTCTCCCTCTCTCTCTTCCTCTCCCCCTCTCCCTCCCTTTCTCTCTCCCTTCTCCTCCTCTCTCTCCTCTCTCTTTTTCCTCTCTCTTTTCCTCTCCCCCTCTCTTCTCCCTTCTCTCTATCTCTCCCCTTCTCTCTCCCTCTCTCTCTCCCTCTCTCTCCCCCCCCCTCTCTTCTCCCTCTCTCTCCCTCTCTCTCCCCCCTTTCGCGCTCTCTCTCTCTCACTATCTCTCTCCCTCTCTCTCTCCTCTTACATCTGGCTTCTCTATGCATACCTTCTCACGTGCATTGCAGTGGTTGGATCTTACACAACCCCAACAACTCTAGGACTGGGCGAGGGGCTCCTGAAGCGCGTTGTATGACTAGCAACCATACTGACTATTTCGTAGGTTACATATACCCCATGTGGTAGTCGCAGGCACTTTTCCTCTCTCTGTCTCTCTCTCTGTCTGTCTCTCTCTCGCTCTCCTCTCTCTCTCTCTCTCTCTCTCTCTCTCTCTCTCTCTCTCTCTCTCTCCCTCTCTCTCTTCTTGCATGTCCACATACACTAGCATTTTGTCTGTTGAAGTGTGTCTATGTAGAACGCGTGTTCCTGCACACCAGTCCACCCAGACCAACAACACAATGGGGCCGTGGTCAATCTTACACGCCTCCTACCCCGCCCCCTTCTTTCTATGTGTTCACTGTACCGTAACATCCAGCACCGTTATAAAAATACACCTGAGATTTCCCTAAACATTCACAGGTCCGTACGTGAGGTGAGTATACAGTTTGTTTTTTTCTCTATAAACAGTTTTTCTATTAAACATTTTCTCTCGACTAACATTCTTTTCAATAACATTTTGTCAATTCTCATTTCCTCTTCATTGCTTCCATTTTTCCATGCATTTGTTCCTCTCGTCCTGCCATCACCTTCTAATGTAGTCACAGGAGTTCTCCTTGACTGTATGTTGTGTTTGTGAATGTGTTTGTTTGCTGATAAATATCCTAGTGTGTTATGTATTTCTTTATACGTTAAATGCAATTTCACATATATGTTCATTCCTGTGTCAAATGTATCTTTGTGTGTTATACGTATTTTCGTGTGTTATACGTATTTTCGTGTGTTATATGTAATTTAGTATGGTATATGTATTTTACACATAAGAATAAGCATAACACAAAAAGATACATTTAACACAGGAATGTACGTACGTGTGTGTTATATGTAATGTAATATGTTATGCGTATATTCCTGTGAGTGAAAGAGAGAGAGAGAGAGAGGGGGGGGAGGGAGAGAGAGAACACAGAGACATGAAAAGGAGAGTGATAGGAGAGAAAGAAAAAGCGAGAAAATACGAGAGAGAGAGAGAGAGAGAGAGAGGAGAGAGAGGAGAGAGAGAGAGAGAGAGAGAGAGAGAGAGAGAGAATACAGACAGACAGATGAAAAAGGAGAGAATGAGGAGGAGAGAAAGAAAAGCGAGAGAACGAGAGAGAGAGAGAGAGAGAGAGAGAGAGAGAGAGAGAGAGAGAGAGAGAGAGAGAGAGAGAGAGAGATGTATAATAAAAATTACAAGTAATTATTTGAGTAGGAATAAACCAGGAATTAATGAAAGAATGACACGCCACCGGAAACTTTGAAATTAGGTTACGAGAAACAAAAAAAAAGTGATTTGCACGGAGCAAAGTATTAGGCGTTTCTAAGACGTTATTCTATATACTATTGTATTTGTTTTTCATTCAACAAACAAGACAGATTAATTATAGACTCCTTCCGTGAAAATGGAATGTAATTAACTTGTAGTATAGAATTGATTACAAGCTGTCACGTACCGAGACAGATCTCTCCAAATAGATGTTGCCGACTACTAAAAGAACACCAGAAGTCGCTGGTAAGATTCCCTGGTAAAATGGAACACATGTTTAACAGTGTTATTTCATTAAATAGTTGTAATAGGTAAGGAAGATGGTAAAGTAGTGCATACTACACCAGATAGAATACGCAATGTCTGGAAACAGTAAATAATACATTGATATTTTCTTAGACACTCTAAATGTTAAGAAAAAGTAACAGTTGGATAATATAGAGCAAAAGACAAAGAAACAGTAAATGATTCAAAACGACCCAGACAAATATAACAAGCACTGTGGGTGTTAACTGTAAGTTTTCATTTACACAAACCACAAATATAACACACACTGATGGTGTTACCTGTAAATTGTTTTCATTTACACAAAAGACAAATATACGAGCACTGTTGGTGTCAGTTGTACGTTTTCATTTACACAAACTGTTATGAAATTATAACTAAACCTTCTCTTAAGAATTTAGAAAACTGTAGAAGTCAATACAGTGCACTTAGAAACTTAGTTAGCTGGCCAGAATGAATGTCGACTTCGAGATATTTTCCGTATTTAAACTAAAGGCTGATCGTGAGTTGTCATTGCATGTAACACGATTATGAGGTCTTTAGTTTTGATCAAGGTAGTAAGCAGGTGGCCTCAGATCACATTACAATCAAGGGGCATGGGTAACTATAACGTGTCCTCCTTTGACAAGAAAACTCAGACCAACACATAATAGTAATGGCACCATGGGAGTGAAAATGCCTGAGGCAAGAGAACTGGCGAAAAATCTCGAATCTTTCCAATAGGCTGTAGTTAGAAATAGGTTCTGAAAGGACTTACTACATGGTGATGATTGTCTCTTTAACGCCGAGGTTATATCTCTAGAGGCCACTCCCCTATACGATATACCAAAGGAAATTTGATTCTTGCTGTTAAGTTTACTGCCAATCCAAAAATCAAATCTTACAAAATCCCCTTTTTACCTCGATCCGTCTACCACTGACATCGTAACGACTGGAAAGATCAGCGGTAGAAGGGCAGAGGTAGACTGACAGGAACGATGCTGGACGGATAGAGATGGTGGTGTGAAGGAACAGCTTCAATAGAATTGATCCAGAACACCAGGGTCAGAGAACTGCGGAGATGTCTGAACGCATACGCCAATTGCCTGGACACGTGATGATGGTAATGAGGATGACCTATCATAAAACGTGGGGGAAGAAGCACACGCTTTGAGAACCATAAAACTAGGGATTAATGACCCATCGCTTGCTCCCTGTGCTTATCAATCTCTGTCTAAAGGCTTAGCTTGAGATTAGGTTTTAAATACATCCTTTTGATATTCTCTCTCTTCAAAGAGCAATACTAATCAGTGACAGGAAACTTAACCATCACACTTGTGTTTTTCCTGTAATAATACACGAGTCTGTCCTAGAATAGAGGTCTGTAGATTAGCAGTGCCTTTCCTCCCACACATATATTTTGTTTAACAAGTATAGCAAAGTATGTTAGTAGAGATTTTAACAAACATAGAACACAATGTTAACTCATAAATTACGTATCATTTCAAAGGCCCCATTGTTAGCTCTGGGAGTCGCCTAGCAGCTCGCATGCCGTTATGTTTTCTAATCCCCTTTAACGATGGGGTGATTTTTCCCCAGTGAATCGGGCTCCCAGGTCGACCTAATCTCAAATGGATTCTAGGAAAGTTTCTGGTAAGTGATAGCGGCGGGGGTGATACTAACCATGTCGCATGTTGAATGCTGATCGGTCTAAAATTATGCGTCTATTTAATTAAAAAGTTTGTTGCATATCCTTCACAGTACGTAGCAATCAACCCCAGCATTTTTGGCTGCTCGTGATTCCTGGACAAGTTTACGTTCAGTAGTTGGCCATTGCCGGCGCCCATACCATTTCATGAAAACCAACCCAAGGCGTGCTGCCAAATCGCCTGCGTCCGTAACTCCTTCGGCACGGAGCGTCTAGTACCATATGAAAATTAAAAGAATACTATGGACTGACAGAAATACCAATGAGCAAGTCTTACAAGAAGCAAATGAGAACCATAAACTGATTAGAGAAATTAGATATAGACAGGCAACTAATTTTTGACACGCTATAAGAAGAAATAAATTAGAGAACTTTATGACAACTGGCAAGATTGAGGGGAAAATAATAAGGTGAAAGCAGAAAAGTAAATATCTGGAAGGCTTGGCCAATGGCATGATCTAGACAAGAACACATAGCTGATCCACGACTCTGGTGATCAAGTGAAATGGCGAAACATGACCACCCACCCTTATCGGCATGGCACATGATGATGATAAGTATCATATTCCCAATAAGCCTCGTGTAGTGAAATGAGTCAATTGATCACTTTTTACTGAGTATATTATTCCTGAAATATCACAAGTACAAACATTCGCTTACTAACACATAGGTTGTGGCTTGTCATTATTCATGGATGCGAATGCAAACAATGAGAATAGATATACTGAACAAGGAGGAGGTAGTAAAGGTGTGGTGTTATGAAATAATGTTGAGAATATCATGGGCAGAGAAGAAAACAAACGCGTATATTCTTAGATCTGCAGACGTGAAAATATCACCCATCAAGGTTCAGGAAAAGACTAATGAAATGTGGGGCATATCATAATAAGAGGTAGGACAGAGAAGTGAGCCCTATAAGGTAAGATGCTACGGAAGAAAGAGAGGGTATGACGAGGAAAGGTAGCAGCTAAAACATATGAGCAACAAGTCATAATATAAGCAATATCACTTTCGTAACATTGCACGTAATAGACAAGATTCGAGCGTCATGATCGTTGAGATTTGCTCCTGACTCAGTTCGAAACATTCGCTTCTATAATACTTGCGTGTATCTGACCTTTCGTGAAGCTTCCTAGTGCGTTCATTGCGTTCATTCTTCTATCAGTATGGGTTTTGCAACAATCAACCCCTTCCTTTTAATTCAAATCCAGTATGTTTATGTTCTGTTAGCTAGTGTGTCCTCCAGTTTTATGTTTTCATTCTAAATGCTATTGGTATTAAATGCACGCCTAGTGGGTATTGAATAATGCATCACTCCATTACCTTGACAAGATAATGAAGTGATACGTAACACCTTATAATGGAAACCGACTAACAGAAACCCAACCTGCATAGGCAAGAGACTATTACATAAACTATCAACGTGCCTGAGATGTTCACCATGAAGAGTTGAGAAGTGTATTTTCAGGACTGCGTGTGTGGGATATCTGACGATTTACGCGAGGGCACTTTAAGAACTAAGAAACAGAACTTGATGTATTTCATCTAGAGCTCTTTATTGTTCAATACATTCTAAAATAAGAAATAAGGATTACAGGGAAGCAGGCTTTGTGGGGACAGGATTTTGAATAATCAAAAAGGAATAAAGATAGAAAATTAACAGCTCAAATAAAATTATAGATTTGCGCGGAATACACATAGAAAATGGAAAGCCATTTACAGCTTAGACGAATACCATGAGATCATATATAGAGCGTCCCATTTATTCAGAGGATTTCTCCTGCAAATTATGGACACACGAATAAGGACATTTACTGTATGTGCAGAAAGATGTCTGAGAAGAGGCATTAATAGATGTAATCACTAGATTCCATTTCTAGACTCGAAGATACAGTCTAGACCCAAGATTTCTATACATTGTTTCTGTTCCAGTGTGTGCCGTTGGAGTCTCGAGATCAGGACTCTGTTTAATGCTACCTAATTCCTTGGAGCACCTACATCTACGAAGTGAAGACTATCTACAGATATGGTCCCCAGTGTGGCTGTATTGATGTTGTTGTTATCGTTCCAGAGGTGTCAAAGCTTCCGCCCGTGGCCCAAATTCCATGCAAAGATGTATGTATGCAAGTGTTCATCGGGTGTTTGTGTGGTTCTATATATAATGTTCCTTGTATCTGGTTCATGTAGAACTAATAATTTCCTGATGTTTGGAAGAGCTGGACACTCAAAGAGGTAATGCCCCAGTCTTCCGAGTAACATATGGATGTGTTCTGTTCACGTACATGATAATTGACATGTTTTGTATTCGAAGATTTGACAATTGTGCTTTAGTCCTTTCTTTGTCAGATGGCTGTGTCGTCTTTGTGGTTATAACCCATGTGTAATTGTGTACTTTCCTCCAGATGCCTTCAACATTTATTTATCACTGTTTTTATTAACTGTTTGGTTGTTTTGATTTGTGTTGCTCTACGCGGTTGTTTTTGTCTGGATTCCCTCTTTGCGTGTCTGTCGGCATTGTCGTTGCCAGATATGTTAAAATGTACGGGAAGGTATCCACTGTTTGCGTATCATAGTATTATTATTTATGGTTATCTGGCATGCAGTTAGAGTTATCTTGCCAAGTTCAGCTCTGTTCTGCTCATTCTTTTCCAGAGCCAACAGAGCAGATGGTGAGCCAGTGAAGACATTGAATTCCTGACCTGTGAAGGAATGGTCTCAAAATCAATCTTCATATATGAGAATGCTTTCTCCAGTGTAATAATATCTGTCTCATAATTGAAGTACACATGTCCACATGCCTGCTGTGATAGTGGCGTCATTAGCGGATTCTTTTCCACACCCGTGTATTCATCTTCCAGGAAGGAGCCAACGAACATTTGCTTGTTACATCTATAATCTATATATATATATAAAACAGAGTGTATGCGGCTTTGTGTGTTTGTGGGTAGCTTTGTATTGGATGCGTTCGATAACGGTACATCCGATTGAGATGAAATTTTCTACACGTCTTCTTTCATTCCCGTGCAACCGACTATAATAGTTTCTTAGTGTAAAATCTTCTACTTATTTAATAACATTTACTTTTTCATTTTTCATTATATAAGTTCTATATAGCAGAGGGACTTCACTCTAGAAAAGTTATTTCAAGGGGCATAACTTTTAATAACATTTCTATATACTTTATAGTCATATTGTTGGACTTACTTGCACTATTGTTAAACTCTTTGTCTATAGTTATTTTCAGGCATATGAGTTATAATAAATAGTGATATAATCTTTAAGGCATTTTCAAAGTTTGCATAAAAATAATGCATAATGCATAACATTGTAACCCATCTTTTCTGCTTACAGAACTTATCAACTGTCATGTCGGTGATTAAAAACAGTTTTCATTAAAATAATGAATGGTGTGTGGAAGGACATTCTTTTAAGTTACTGTGCGCCAGGAGCTGGGCGAAACCACGCCGGGTCAGATAGATAGACAGACAGACAGATAGTCGGGAACGGAAGCTTATTTGACTACTTATATGAATTAAATGACATGCTCCCCACCAGGGACTGGGTGAAGCCGGGCCGGGTCAGGCAGACATACAGATAGACAGACAGACAGTCGGGAACGGGATAGCTTATATGACTACGTATATGAATTAAATGAGATGCTCCCCACCAGGGACTGGGTGAAGCCGGGCCGGGACAGACAGACAGACAGGTAGACAGACAAACAGATAGTCGGGAACGGGAGAGCTTATATGACTACTTATCCCACCAGGGACTGGGTGAAGCCGGGCCGGGTCAGACAGACAGACAGACAGACAGACAGATAGACAGACAGTCGGGAACGGGAGAGCTTATATGACTACGTATATGAATTAAATGAGATGCTCCCCACCAGGGACTGGGTGAAGCCGGGCCGGGACAGACAGACAGATAGACAGACAAACAGGTAGTCGGGAATGGGAGAGCTTATATGACTACGTATATGAATTAAATGAGATGCTCCCCACCAGGGACTGGGTGAAGCCGGGCCGGGTCAGACAGACAGACAGACAGACAGATAGACAGACAGACAGATAGTCGGGAACGGGAGAGCTTATATGACTACTTATATGAATTAAATGAGATGCTCCCCACCAGGGACTGGTTGAAGCCGGGCCGGGTCAGCTAGACAGACAGACAAACAAGCAGACAGACAGACTGATAGATAGATAGATCCCCTCCATGGCCTGGGCGAAGCCGGGCCGGGTCAACTAGTACCGTTATAAATGTCAAGTAATTACAGACGAACATATGGAAAACTACTCACTTGAAGTGTTTATGCTCGTTTACATATCTGTTTACGCCATTTTACATTTAATTGCCAGAACTTTCATTTTATTCTACGTCGTAGAGGTTTGGGGAAAAGGTGAAGGAATGCATGGTTTCAGAAAGAAGATGGACTAAGAACAATGCAAAGTTCTTAGGTATGAGGGTGCATGAGGTACGCGTCTACCAGATGACGAAGTGAATGCAAGAATCTCCAAAGCCAGCGCGGTCTTTGGCAGACTGTACAAGAATGCGTGGAACAGAAATGGAATAAAAGTCTACAAAGCAGTTGTATTATCCACACTGCTATATGCTTGTGAAACCTGGACTGTTTATCAGCGACACGCTAGGAAATTAAACCACTTCCACACAGTCTGCCTTAGGAAGCTATTGAAGATTAAATGGCCTGATAAGATCCCAGACACTGAAGTCCTAGAAAGAGCGTCCATACTCAGTGTCCACACTTTACTAATGAAGAATCAGATTCGCTGGGCTGGTCACTTGACTCACATGCCAGATCACAGGCTCCCTAAACGATTTTTTTTACGGTGAACTGCGTTGTGGTAAACGCTCCCAAGGCGGTCAGAGGAAACGCTTTAATGACACTGAAGATCTCACTAAAAGCTTTTGGAATTCATCACGACACTTAGGAGACTGCTGCCAAAGACAGAAATTCGTGGCATGCATTTTTACGCAAGGGTGCAGTCACTTGTGAAGCAAACAGGACTGCAAGAGCTATGGGGAAAAAAAGACTTGACAGAAAAACCGCTGCAGGAGATCCTCCTCCTGGAACACCACACATTCTTTGCCCATATTGTCAAAGAACGTTTCGGGCCAAAATGGGCCTTACCAGCCATCTTAGAACTCACGGCTCCATACTTTCAACCCGACTGTATGAAATGAATGGTCATCATCATTCTTGATGGACAAACAACACCACCACGAAGATGTACTAAGGACAATATAGAGTCCTTAAGTATGAAGGTACATGGGGCACTAATTATACCAGCACGAAGATTGACGAAGGACAATGCAAACGCCTTAGGTATGAAGGTGAATGCGGTAGAGGAAATGGCAAGAGATCAAGAGACGTTATAAGAGCGACGTGCTGCAACATACCCACACCTTATGACTTGTGTCCAGGCGTCAGCTAGTTCTTTAATGGTGTGGTATTGGTTCTTCCTCTGCATGTTTTGTAAGTTTCTATGGCAGTCTTATCTCTCCCAATTTTAGGAGTGTCTTATTATATGTGAATTTCACATGCAAATGTTTATGTTGATCTTAGTGCGTAAATCAAAAAGCAGAAATCACGGTGCTGTAATATGTCTGTAGATTGTACATTTTCTGTCGATCAACATACTATCAAGGTGTTGTAAAATTATATAACCGAGCCAGTGTAATCAATATACAGGCTTCATACGGTGACTTTGTCTAATCCCCAACGTTATCTAACAGTGTCGCTAACATTCCAAGGCTCGCCATGCTTCAAGTTCCAGTGCTGATCATAACACCCCGATGGTTCCTGAACTAAACAGGGGAATAATAGCTCTGCAACACAATTCCCGACGAGACCATGCTTATGTAACCGGTCAGGGGGGGGGGGGGGGGGGGGGGGGGGGGGAGGTGCTCTACACCTGTTCAGAGCTCTGTCGATTTGAACATCAAAGCGCCTGATTTAGGAACTAAAATTCAGTCTTCCGTGGGATGTTCAACCATCTATTTCAGTATAGAGGAAGTTCAACCACCTAATCATTCATTTCTGTTCAGGGAACGTTCAACCATCTGAATATCTGTTCTAGTACAGGGAAAGTTCAACCATCTATTTCAGTACAGTGGAACTTCAACAATCTGACTATTTATTCTAGTACATATTCGTATAGTCGAAAACATAAAACTTTAGTCTTCTAGATTGCATTGTAGTAAATATGGTCTGTCTCCAAGACTATATAGTAATGAATATAGTATGTATCGTCTCTTCAATCTTTTGTCTCCTGGACTATAGTTAGCTAGTCGACAGATCATCCTTATTGCATATCACATCATTCAGTCCATAAGTGCTCGGATCCCCTCCTCAGTAAATCCCGCAGCGTGTAGCAGCTCACGACACCAGTTCTGTGTTGGTTTATTACTCTTCTTTGGCTTCCTGTGTAGTGTTCTTTTTTGGCCACACCTCTTTTAACTTGCTGTTCTCGCAGCCGGACCATGGTTGTAGATTCCCAGTCATCGCTTGGTTCACGTAAACGACTTACCTCTAGTAGAGCATTCAGAATGTCTGCCTGGTCCATGGCTCGTCCGCCTTCCACAGTAGCCCTACCTGCAAGCCCGTCAGCCTGCTCATTACTTTATACACCCACATACCCGAAGATGAAACTAATCTTAGCCAGCCGAGACGGCTCCAAAGACAGCAGCCACTCTCTTCGGACCCACCCCATCTCTATCCTAATGAGCATACTCATTGAGTCACTAAGAACACATGCCCGATTGAATGTCTGTATCTCGAGCCATGTAATTGCTTTACTTACTGCCATGACTTCCATAGTCAAGCTGCTTGTGGTCAAAGCAAATGCGCCAGACTCTTCCTTCACATTTTCCCCTCCGACCTGAGCCGTAAAGGCTCATGAACTTCTCACTCCTCGGACGACCGACCCATCCGTGTAAATGACAGCATCATACTCTAACGAATTCTCGAAGATCAGAGCCTGTACTTCCGCCTCCACAGCAGCTGTATTTTCTTGTCGGCATTTTTCCTGTCTAGTTGGACTATACGGTAATGAACAAACTATGTCTTGCCTTGTCAATCCTTAGCCTACTAGACTATAATGTAACAAATATAGTCTGTCTGGCATCGTCAATCCTTAGTCTTATTGACTACAGTTAGTTGAATGTTGTTTACATGACGTAGCAGCACACCCCAGCATTTTATGGCTGTTCGTGATTCATGTGCAAGTAAGTAGTTTACGTTTAGTAGTTTGCCATTGCTTTCTGAACTACCAGCACCCATACAATTTTATAAAAATAAAACCAACACAAGGCGGCCTGCTGCCAAATCTCCTGCAGCTGTTTCGAACCCGGTATGCGGGATTACGAGCTGCGAACGTAAAGCCAGTCGCCACGGAACCGGCTTATAGACAAAAAAAAATAACTAATATTGTCTGTCTCGCCTGGACAATCCTTAGTCTTATAGACTATATGGTAATGATTATAATATGTCTCGTCTAGTCAACGCCAGCTCATACATAACTAGGAACACTGGCAAATACGATCCTTAGAAATGTGTAGGTAATTACATACATTATCTTCACTGATTAGAGTGTCTCTCTTCTACTTCTCGTTTTTGTTTTGTTGTGTGTGTGCGTGCGTGCGTGCGTGCGTGTGTGTGTGTGTGTGTGTGTGTGTGCGTGCGTGTGTGTGTGTTTGTGTGTGTGAGAGAGAGAGAGAGAGATAAGAAGAAGATGAATGAACATTTTGTTACGTTTTGTTATGATTATAAATTGTTAACTTTCGTGTTTGTTACCAGGTTCAATGTTAATATTGTTTTGAAATGGAAAGGGGGTGGGGGGGGGGGGGGGGGGGTTGTGCTGAGTTGTCTCGAGTTATGGTGTCCTTCTCGAGTGCTGGAGGTCCCGGGATCAAGCTCCGGCGACGGCCGGGACTTTTTCATGTGGACGTCTGTTAACAAAATTTCCCCTGGTCTCTGGGCAGTGAGATCGGACACCCGTGTGTATTGTTGCACACGTAAATAATCCCTTAGCAGTTGGAAATCGAAAAAGATTAGTCTAAAGGCGCTGCCCGAGAGTTAAAACTCTACCCAAAGTATTTCAGGATCCTCGCCTATGCTACAGAGTTCGTGCACTGAGCTGAGATTCTCCAGACTCAGGCTTAAGTTAGGAGTAGATAGGAGCACTTGTGGGTTACACCCGTGTGCCATGATGTTGATCCGTCGACTACACTAAACTAAACATTTGTTTGAAAACATTGGATATTATCCTCTTCAACTCTAACAGTACACTAAACAAAAAAGTTCGGGAAGAGGCTTCTATGGGTCTGTGATGTGCAAGGACCATCACATTTTCTAAACCTGAAAGCACGAAGGAATAGATGTCAGTCGTTTTACTCTCTTAGCGGCCGACGAATGCAGACATCGAGCCTCCTTTCGGTCGTGCTCATGACATTATCAGCGTAGCTCCCTAGCGATTACACTAACGCGCCCGCTAGTAAACTGAAGGCCAGATAGAAATCTCCTCCATCAAATGTTAACGTTCTTTATAATTTAGTTAATTTAGTAAATAAGTTAGTTAGTCGCGGTTCCAACTTCACGACAACGGGACTCCCCCATTATGCTCCGTTCCTGTACCAGTGAATATGACACGAAATGCTCCTCACTGCCCTATGTGAAAAGTGGAACAGACAGGAGACTCGACCAGCCAACAGCCCGCAAAGGCACACTGTGCATAATGCCGCCGTCAGAATGCCAACACAAAATCCTCCACGGAAAATACAGTTCATCGTCGATGGCAACGGCAGTCACATTAAAGGTCAAGGGGATCGACTTCATTGCCCCGGGATTAATCCCACATGGCTCGGTCCCCTAAGGCAGGGCAGCCCACTGAAAGCATCGCCCAAAGTACGAACACCGTAGCTACAGCGATGACCTCCAAGAGTCTCCGAGAGAAATGCACCCGTGAACCGAAAAGGTAATCCAGTCAATTCCAAGCGACAGTCCGACCGCCATTGTTCCGAACATGCAGCTGACGCTACAATAACCGGGGACAGATGTAAAAGCATTCCAAACGAAATTCACAGCTCATAGTGTCTCGCCACGCACTCACTTAGTAGCAGGGCGAAGGAACCATGCACTACCAGTCCAACATGAGGAAAATGCGACTTCAAACCGTAGCCACAAGCATAAACACTCCAGAGGCTTACCGGTTGAAATGCCTATCCGCCATGTTGGGGAACGGAAGTCCTCTTTATGATTTAAGAGGCCCCGGTGTACCTAGTCTTGAAAAGAGTTAACGAACTGGGAAGTTTACCTGTAGACATGCAATCAATAATAGGTAGCTGCTACCTACGACTGAATGTAGCGACACTCCATTGCCACATGAATGACAATAATATGTAGCTGCTACCTACGACTGAATGTAGCGACACTCCATTGCCACATGAATGACAATAATAGGTAGCTGCTACCTACGACTGAATGTAGCGACACTCCATTGCCACATGGATGACAATAATAGGTAGCTGCTACCTACAACCGAATGTAGCAACACACGTTATTGCCACATGGAGACTTCAGTCGCTCAATGCAGTTACTTAGCGAGAGGTTGTGTATCCTCTATCAAATTAGAAATAAGCCACCTCCTTCCCTCCTTTAGCGTACCGGAAACCTTGGGCAAGGTGGAGTACCCGTTTAACCTCTCAGACCGTTAAAAACAGGAAAGGACGTTTTTACGGGATAGGGTATATAGTTGGGGGGAAGGGGGGGGTGGTCTTTTTGGTAAAGTACACGTGTTCTCATAGCGAGGCGCTGTCGTTATTTGGAGATGACAGGTTCGAATCCCTGTAGGGTAACTATAGCTTTCAATTTTTATGTTGTCTAATGTACCCTTCTTTCTCTCTGTAATCCCGTTTATCACGCAGAGTCCCGTAGCGGAGCGAGAGCTGAGGCGGTTCGACCCCCGCTCGTGACTTGCGGGATACTGAGCCGGCCGCTCAGAAAGCAATGGCAAACTACTGAGCGTAATCTTGCCAAGAGATCAACATACAGCTGAAAGATGCTGGTGTTGACAGCTAAGTCCTGTAAAGGATATGCTTTAAAAAAAAAAATGTACCCTTAAGCTGTACTTGTATGAGCGCCAGAACAATAGTTGTGAATTTATTTCTGTATGAGCCGCATATTGCGGGGTATCGGCAGATATTCTTAAAGAATCTCAAAAATGAGAGGGAAGACAATGAAAACTTCCAATCAGATAGCGGTGGGAACGATTAGAAGTATGACACTTTGCTGGCTTTTGAACGAGGGGACGTATCGAGTATGGGAATTTCCTGAGTGCAGTGATGTCGTTTCTTAGCTCAACTCAACTTATGAGCTACATCACGGCGGGTGATGTTATCGGTATCACACCGACCAAAAGACTTCTTCGGAAGATTTTTCCTAGTTTAGGCCGGGGGGGGGGGGGGGGGGAGAGAGAGAGAGAGAGAGAGAGATGAGAGAGAGAGAGAGAGAGAGAGAGAGAGAGAGAGAGAGAGAGAGAGAGAGAGAGAGAGAAGAACCTGATGTCAATTTTTTTAAATACGCCCCGATGAGGATTCGAAACCATCAGCTCCGGACTGACAAGCAAGCGTCTGGCCACAACGTTACGGCAACGGCGGCTCCTACCCTTGCAGGGTAACGTGAACAGCTGGAAGCATGTGGCGGGATTAGCTTCAGAACAGACGACAATGACTACAGCCACCAACCAGTATTGTCAATGGCAAGAAGGAAAGCAATGGCAGATTATCTTCTTTATATATGTGGATAAAACTAAAGCAGTGAACGAAAGAATGGAGAACTTTGAAATAGAACACATATTCCCTGGTGAGATTCTCAGGGCAAGGGGTGGTATAAATATATTGGAGGAGAGTGTGCCACTGGGAATGGTCTAGCAAATGTGTTGAGGTAATTCTTCCCGACTGTCTTTCAAGAAATGAATCTTTAACCAAATTTAACGAAAATTACAACTAAGTGTAAAAAATATGAGAACTATGAATGAAAAGAAATGACGCATAATTATCGGAGAAACAGAAACATGTAAAACTGAAATACTGAGAATCTCTGAGCATAGATGGAGTGGACAAGGATATTTTAATAAACAGATTAGAGATATGTTTATATATTTTGCGGAGGAAAAACGGAAATAAACAATGTAGCAATATACATGAATGAATTTGCGTCATCCATCATACTTCTTAATTATTACACCATCGGCGATAGAATCATTTGTGTATTGTTTAACACAAAACCAAGGAATATCACAATGTTACACGTATATGCAGTTGGCGTCTGTCGATTAGTGAACACAGTTTCACAAATCCTCGACATACCGGTCGATGGTTCGAAATCAGTCCTAGGCCTTGCGTTGATTTAGATGGTATGAGTGTCGACTTTTCAGAGAGCAATGGCTAACTACTGAACGTAAGATTCCCTAGTAAATCACAATCACTCAGTACACGCTGTGGTTGACTACGACGTCAGGTAACGGACATGCCAGTAACTTTTTTTTAAATACATACGGACCAACAACAATAGCGGAAGATGAAGAAGTTGAAACATGTTATAACATTCATTAAAATATTGTAGAAATATGAATCAACAAAACATCATCATAAAAATATGCTATTTTAACATAAAAGCTGGCATAGAAAGAAAGACAAAAGAAAACAAAACAGGTAGTGGAAAACAAAGTATATGAAATCCATATAGATCCTACGGAAAAACATACAATACAGTAAATGATACCTTACAACGAACTCAGACCAAATGAATACAAACAACAGTGTGCAAATGAAACAGAAGAATGAAGATCAATAATAATACTTAAAAATGAGCAAAGGAAATTTGTAATAAATAAATAAAACCAAAACACACAAATGTGACGTTTAGGTCCTAATGACTGTCTTCAAGAACAATACAAATAGGGCTACTGAAAATATTCTTGTTTCAGATAATGTCACATATACCATATATAATAGTGTAAGCCCTATTAAAGATGTTTACATTGTAAAGAAGTGATGCAACCTTTGTTTAAAGGAAGGGTGTGAGGTGGTTTAAATGGTTTCGTGTCAAATGTTCAGCCAACTAGGGGCATAATCTAACCACGGCAGGTAAAGATAGATATGAAAATATGACAAGGGCATAAGCCGTATGGAAATTGGTAAATGGTTACACCGTAGCATTTATAACCGCATCTATTCCAGCTGGATAAACGCACAGCTTGCTGCGCTGCAAGTGACCAACAAATATGCAGAATACATACATGATATACAGAAGAATATGTCGTATTTCATAGAAATAAAATCAATCAAATACAGCAGTTCTAGACAAACTGGGAATGAAAAGAGAGTTGATGAAAGAAATAAAAAAGAAGCAAGTGACATATTTCGGCCACAATAAAAGACATAATACTCTTATAAAAAACATGCTAAAGGGTAAGGTTGGAGGTAAGCAAGAAAGAGGTAAACAGCGATACAAGTGGGAAGATAACATTCAAGAGATGGACGAACAGCAATCTGACAGAATTTACAGTCAGGACTAGAGACAGACAGTACTGGAGATCCGCTGCAGCCAACCTTCATTGTGGAGACGGCACTTGGTTGATTGGTTGATTGATTAAACAGACCAATATCATAGAAGGTTATCTACCCAGACATCACAGCATGCAAATATCAAAAACGGTATTACATTGTAATAATGCGCCACATTAATGGAGAGCAAGTATAACAACATAGAACCCTTACCGGATGCTGATTTGGATAGTGACTATTACTATATTAATTACAATACTAAAAGTAAAACGCATAAAACTGATTAAAGACCTAAAAAGAGTCCACTATAAAACCAGTAAAATACCAGAACCATATGCAACAGAAGTAGTTTGCAAGTAAAACACCCTTTCAAAAGCTTACATATTGTGCTAGGCTATATTTTAATAGGTCAATCGGCATTCCAGGGATGATTCTGACAAAATCAAGCCGGCCGCGTTTATTTTCCGAGACATTTCCTTGTACCCATTTTAGGCTGCGTCGACTTTGGGGCCCAGGTCAAATGCAGTAGAAGAACCGATTCGAAATATTGATGACAGTTTAAGGAGTGGTGACATCTGAATTAGTTAACACATGCTGGAGCTTAATATCCAACCATAGCAATTAGGCATCTAACATGGGGTTGTCCCGCCAGAAAGATCTCACAGTGACACTGCGATGACAGCGGGGATAACATTGCTCCACATTTGAATAGTATCAGAGGCTATGTGTGTTGTTTATTTCAGCCAAAATGTGATTGCTCTATTAACTTCATATTATATATAAGTGGGCTTCAAATAATAACCTTATAAGTGTGATTGAAATTACAATAACCATGCCATTGTCTTGTAACCTGTAAATATTCTTGTTAAGGATGTCAAGTGTGTTAACCATGTGACGGTGCAGACGAACAAGATGACGTCACAATGACAGTTTAAAAATGGCATCCCCTCTTCTGATGTGCACCAAAGTGGAGCAACGTTCTGCTATCCGTTTATTTTAATCAGTGAAGGGGTGAAACCTATAGAAATTCATCGGCGAATGAACGTCCAGTATGGTGATGCATGTCTGCCAGTCCAGCTAGTGTATGAGTGGAGTAGGAAGTTTCAAAACAGCATGACTTCTGTGACAGACTGTTCACGACCTTGTCAGGCACACTTAGCAGTGACCCTAGAGTGGACTTTTCTACAGGAACTCAAGCATCTTATCATCACTGGGGGACTTGCATTGAACGCAGGAGTGACTACATTGAAATATGATATAATTGTTCTTTACTTTTTCAGAATATATTCACCACACACACGCACTCACACACACACACACACAGACACACACACACACAGACACACACACACACACACACACACACATTTAAGGTTTTCATTTGAATCCCTCTCGTATAATTATGCAGTATACATCTGAGGATATGCAGCGAAATGTGCCTGGCAATAAATCATGCGAAATGTTCAAAGAACTAAAAGCAATGACCAGAAACTGTAGGACATAATCAAATACTTTTAAAAATTAGAGTGCAAAATACATATAAAGTCTTCATAGATAGAAAAAAATAATGCAACTAATTAATTATACGAATATTATAACAGTAACAACAAAAATGTAAACAAAGAAATGTAGCTAGACAAATGGCTAGAACGAACGTGGGCAATTAACAAACTTAACACACACAAAATCACCAGGAGGTGATTACATAACAGCAGATTTTATTGAAAGCTGACGCAGAACATGTTGACAGAGTATCAGGCGTTGAGTAACCACATATGGGAAATGGGAATCTGACCAAAGAAATCTATATAAAATATGCTGTGATGTAATCACCACGTGGTGATTTCTTTTGTTCAGTTTGTTATTCTTATTATATATAAGCTTGCATCGCTCGAAAAGAAGAAGGTCAAAAGCATATCATGGATTTTCTGCCCAACGCAATCGGGTGTTCAAGAAAATAACTGGCTGTTAGACTGGATACTGCTGCTCCTTTAGGCAGCAAGCTGGATCATGACACAAATGAGGTAGTGAAGGCTCTATAGGGACGAGTGGAAAGCCCAGTCAAATAAAGACAATACATCTAAAGAAGCTGATTTAGAGTGAGCAAAGGGTCTGTTTGACACTCAACCCACAGAGGAAAACGCAGGCGGACGTTCAAGTAGGCTGCCACTGGCACCTTCAGCATGGGAGCTCTTCGTTGGCTACCGAAGATCTCGTGGGAACGCCCGTAAATGTCCTGAGTTCGATTGTGTTGATTCTCGATTTTCTATTTCTTCTTGCGAATTTTAATGTGCTAAAATAATTAGGAGTCACTTCTCTGTTTCGTCCTCTGCATGCATTTCCATGTTGTTATCTAATATTCATCCATAATATTCCCCATTGCTAAGGTTCAATGCCAGACTGTCGGTGGTAGTTCGTTCTTTATGTTAGCGACAGAGGATTCCCTTTTGCAAGCCTCTAAAACATTGGGTGGTGAGAATCGGGGGCGTGTTTCTGGGTCGTCGGTGCAGTTCTTGTTAGTCGCAATCAGTTTAAAGAAACTTTGACACGGAGGGTGTCAAAATATTTAAAATATATTTCAACGTGGCTACACTGCAATGATCTGTTCATCGTTTTACTTACAGGATCGAAGATTCGTCATTTAAAATATATTTCAACATGGTTACTCTGAAATGTTCTGTTCATCGTTCTACTTGCGGGATCGAAGCTTCATCATTTAAAATATATTTCAACGTGGCTTCTCTGAAATGTTCTGTTTATTGTTCTACTTGCGGGATCGAAGTTTCATCATTTAAAATAATTTGAATATCCTTTTAAATGACGTTGCGATCACCCTATGTTGATTTTCTTTGTAGTTTTACGTTCAGTAGTTTGCTATTGCTTTCAGAACGAGAAGGGACTGATGTATGGAATGAACCCACTACATCGCCGTAAGAGCGCAGGTAGTTAAAGAACGAGCGCGATAAACCTCTCGGTCACGTTGACCTCTGTTTCATAATTAACATGGCGCATTTTAAGATAACCCATCAACGATATTTATCAAAGTGAGAGGAACCTTGCAGTCTTGACAGACCAAAGTATGTGAGTTGGAATGTGACCAATATTCCATCACAATACCTGGACAGAGCTTCAGAGAAACATGTGGTGCCCAAACGACATGTTCCCTCTCTCGGCCTAGCCTTGTGCTTTCCAGACAACCAATACGTCTGGCAGACGTAGGCTGCAGACGCTGGCTGCTCAGCGTCAAACCTCCGAGACCTAGCCTCCACGAGCAGGTGGCGAGTGATGGCCAGACCCTGGAACCCAAGGCTTAGGGGCGTTCAGCCAAGTCCCACAGGTGAGGGCCTTTACGAATCTGGACCATAAGGACGTGTACATCTGTCAATCACAAGTGTCCGGACCTTTGTAAAGCGTGCACTATCGTCAGACTCCCCACCTGACTTTAGCGGATCCCGCAACCAGCGGGAATGGGCCCGCCGGAGATACCGCAGGAGATATTGCTCGTCTATTGCGAGCAAATCTCCCATCCTTCCACTGTGCGGATCTCGCGACCGGCGAGAATAGGCCCGCCGGAGATATTGCTCGTCTGATGCGGACAAATCTCTACCGAGACTGACTGAATAAGTAAAGAAACGCTAAAAGTTATGACTGAATAAGTAAAGAAACGATAAAAGTAGTGGTATTTTAATCAAACAATCGATTGAAAACCCGTTATGTTCTTTGGCGTGGTTTGGTTGTTAACACAGGACCACTATATCACTATCTGTGCTGATGTGTCATTATCAATGCCATCATCATCATGTGCCATGCAATGTGGTGCCTTTAGATCTGCCGTGATCAGAAATCGAATTACTGGCGTGAAACACGAATGTAGCCTTATTTCAAGGCTGTGATCATAAATCGATTTCATTTTTTTTTTCGCATATCATATTACAGGACATCGATGTCAACACCAGCATTTTACCGCTGTTGTTGATTTCTTGGTAAGGTTACGCACAGTAGTTTGCCATTGCTTTCTGAACGGCCGGCTCACATATCTGTAAGTAATGGGAGCGGCGAGAACCGCTACCGATTCTCGCGCAGCTGTGTTTGCAAAATGGATAAAAGGGATTACAGAGAAAGTCGCTAACACCTAGGCCATGGAGACCGGCATAAATCGAATTACCAGTGTGAAAAAGAATATAGCTTTATTTCAGGCCCTGATCATAAATCGAATTACTGGTGTGAAACACGAATGTAGCCTTATTTCAGGTCATGTTTCACCGTCTTACACGATCACCAGTGTCGTAGATTAGCTCTGTTCTTATCTCAACCATGTCATGTGGTCAAGCCGTCCATATAGTTACTCCTCTGCCTTCCCCTTGTTCTTTCCCCGTCAATCTTGCCATTTGTCACCAAGTTCTGCGGTGTATTTCTTCTCATAACATGCCCAGAAACTGGTGACTTATCAATGTCTTTCTCAGGCTGAACCTGGGCTCAACTGTGCCCCTATAACAGGCTGTGGAAACTTATTTTTCTCTATCAAAGGCAAATGTCGTGTCTCTGTTGCATTGGTGTATTGCTGCTCGCTATCACAGATGTGGTCAATCCCCGTAATTATGTGAAGTGTTAGGCTTTCGCATATTTTAGATAGCGACATAAATAGGTGGTTTGCCGTGATTCCTTTCTCGTCGACTAATGAAAGTGGATGAAGATGGGTTCTTGGAATGATAGTTTACCTCATCTTAGTGGAACATGGTGTAATTGTTTGTAACTGCAAACAAACAAACAACCCCCGCCCCCCCCCCCCCCCCCCCCCCAAAAAAAAAAAAATAAAACTCTGTGGCGCTATGGAGAGCGCCGTAAGCGTGTACATATCTAATTTTCACAACAACAATGATCTTACCTTCCTTTCAGTATATGCCAAGAGAGACTGAGACCACGTGGTTAGCCTCGACTCCGATAATCTTTGTTATATCAAGAAGCAATTTATAAACTTCATGTTATGCAAATCCAAAAGAAATGAAACGCCTACAGGCGACAAAACAGCAAAGAATCACATATAATTAGTATTCAATATTTGTTACATCAAGAAATAATATATTAGTTTAATGTTATGCAAACTACGAAAGAGTACAATCCCTAAAGGCGCTCCATCGACTAAGATTCCGATAAAATAAATATTTGCACTGCGGATACCCACGATTTTACAGGTTATGGGAACAGTATAATCATATTGCAGCCCACTTGACAGACCTGGTTCACAACTGCGCAGAGGCGAATGTGCAGACGAACGGTTTAAGTTCATAGTAACCTTTTTCTAGAGCAAGCAAAGTAAACACTGACACTAGTAAGCCTTTGTACAGCCAAAGTCTTTGCTTCATTGATCCGTTCATTGTATGAGATGATACGTGGCATACTGCGATCTACTATCAGATTAGCACACATCTTGGCATGCTAGTTCGGCCTGTCTGGGTAAGCAGACACTGTCGTGTCTTGTCTTGTGTTTTTCTTTTGAAGATCTTGAAGGTTTAAAGAAATATTTTCCCATTGTGTATTTGAATAATGAAGACACAAACTTTATGCTGCACAATGTATTGTCTGACTATGGAGAAGTAAGGGAGGTGTGGTGGCAAGACGCTTACCTACCGGGCCGGTTGTCATGGGTTTGATTTAGCATCGCGGGTGATTGACCTGGGCTGCCAGCCTTTAATGAGTACCAGGACATGTCTTGGGAAGTGAAGGCGGTCGCCGTGATAATGACCACATGGCTCCACGAGTATCGACTGGTCTAGAAAGATATGTATCTAGCAACATATGACCAATAAGGCGTGTGCAGGTTGTCACTCTTCTGGTGGGGTGATGCCATGGTCAATGAGATCTATTGATGTTTTAGGACATCTCTGACGTTATGGTCAATGAGATCTATTGATGTTCTAGGACATCTCTGATGCTATGGTCAATGAGATCTATTGATGTTCTGGGACATCTCTGATGCTATGGTCAATGAGATCTATTGATGTTCTAGGACATCTCTGATGCTATGGTCAATGAGATCTATTGATGTTCTAGGACATCTCTGATGCTATGGTCAATGAGATCTATTGATGTTCTAGGACATCTCTGATGCTATGGTCAATGAGATCTATTGATGTTCTAGGTCAACTCTGATGCTATGGTCAATGAGATCTATTGATGTTCTAGGACAACTCTGACGTTATGGTCAATGAGATCTATTGATGTTCTAGGACATCTCTGACGTTATGGTCAATGAGATCTAGTGATGTTCTAGGTCAACTCTGATGCTATGGTCAATGAGATCTATTGATGTTCTATGACATCTCTGATGCTATGGTCAATGAGATCTATTGATGTTCTAGGACATCTCTGATGCTATGGTCAATGAGATCTATTGATGTTCTAGGACATCTCTGACGTTATGGTCAATGAGATATAGTGATGTTCTAAGACATCTCTGATGCTATGGTCAATGAGATCTATTGATGTTCTAGGACATCTATAATGCTATGGTCAATGAGATCTATTGATGTTCCAAGACATCTCTGATGCTATGGTCAATGAGATCTATTGATGTTCTAAGACATCTCTGATGCTATGGTCAATGAGATCTAGTGATGTTCTAGGTCAACTCTGATGCTATGGTCAATGAGATCTATTGATGTTCTAGGACATCTCTGATGCTATGGTCAATGAGATCTATTGATGTTCTAGGACATCTCTGACGTTATGGTCAATGAGATATATTGATGTTCTAGGACATCTCTGATACTGAGGTCAATGAGATCTATTGATGTTCTAGGACATCTCTGATGCTATGGCCAATGAGATCTATTGATGTTCTAGGACATCTCTGATGCTGAGGTCAGTGAGAACTATTGATGTTCTAGGACATCTCTGATGCTATGGTCAATGAGATCTATTGATGTTCTAGGACATCTCTTATGCTATGGTCAATGAGATCTATTGATGTTCTAGGACATCTCTGATGCTATGGTCAATGAGATATAGTGATATTCTAGGACATCTCTGATGCTATGGTCAATGAGATATAGTGATGTTCTAGGACATCTCTGATGCTATGGTCAATGAGATATAGTGATGTTCTAAGACATCTCTGATGCTATGGTCAATGAGATCTATTGATGTTCTAGGACATCTCTGATGTTATGGTCAATGAGATATAGAGATGTTCTAAGACATCTCTGATGCTATGGTCAATGAGATATATTGGTGTTCTAGGACATCTCTGATGCTATGGTCAATGAGATATAGTGATGTTCTATGACATCTCTGATGCTATGGTCAATGAGATATAGTGATGTTCTAAGACATCTCTGATGCTATGGTCAATGAGATCTATTGATGTTCTAGGACATCTCTGATGCTATGGTCAATGAGATCTATTGATGTTCTAGGACATCTCTAATGCTATGGTCAATGAGATCTATTGATGTTCTAAGACATCCCTGATGCTATGGTCAATGAGATCTATTGATGTTCTAGGACATCTCTGATGTTATGAGTCCTTTATTAAGCCGAGTTCGGCTTTTTACATCTGATGTTTCACTATTATGCGCAAATATAAACAGTTGGTCAAGATGCATTCATCTAGACTGACAGAATCGCTCTATGTTCAGGCTCTACTCTCTACACATGGTCTTTGCGTGGTAACATTGTCGTCAGTGCGTTTACGTGCCAAGACAGCGGTCCGGGGAGTCAGTCCTTTAAGAAGGCAGGATAATCAAGTCACTTTGTCAGTATCCACTGAATTCCATTTCTGATGGTGGCTGCTGCTGTCTTTAAAGTCCTGTCTAACCACGGTAAGAATAATAAAGGCTACAAAACGCATCCATGAGACACTCTTTTCATGTCCTAATATGTTGTCTTCATTACGTTAAAGATCTTCTGTGGAATCCCAGGATGCCTCATTAATTTCTTAATCAGAGCTGTCAAAATGTCTTTTTTCTAGTCCACAAATCCAGTGTAACGTAAGTTTATGCCAATGACTTTCTGTTTTATTTTGCGTAAAGTCGCGATCTTCTCAGTGCATCGTCTTCTTGCAGCCCAGGATGTGTGGCGTTGGTGTATCACTAATTTCCAGATTAGATTCAGCTGTGATTAAATCTAGCTTGATATTTTTGGAAGCTTCTTTAACTTCTTCAGTTTTATTCTCAGTATTCCTTTTATTGGTGTATGGTCGTTACTGTAATCTGTTCTTGGTCTAATATTTACTGACAGTAAGCTATTTAAAAATCAATTGCTTATAAGTATGTAATCAATTTTATTGTGAAAATTTATTCATGGACTTTTCCGTGTCCAAAGGTTTCTAAGGTATTGCTGAACGATGGTATTTCTGCTACTAATATTATGTATGCTTGCTTATTCATCCAGTTTTTCCTCTCTCTCATGTCTCTCTTCGAGGACATATCCACCACTAAGATCTTCATTTCTATCAGTGCATCTAGGAGTGTATAATCAAATAATTGGCAGTTTAAAATGTGAAGGTAAATTATTAAAGCATTACGAATCTAACCAACAAGATAGGATAGTATAGTAACAAACTGTGTATGGTTCGAGAGCCGACATAATTCAGGCGCTTACTTTTCGGCCAGGTTCGAATGTGTTGGAGTCCCTATATCTTTTTAGTCATTGACTTGAGTTCCCATGCACACCAAGCGTAAATGGGCATCAGAACATTTCTGGGAAGTAAAGGTCTTTGATGTTCTGGATCAATTCTACTGAAGATATCGCTGTATATCATCGACTTAGACCAACAATTTTAAGTTCTGTCGGTGTCCTCTCCACCGCTTATCTTTCAAGTCGTCATGATGTTCTGCAATGCCTCTCTTCTCTTTATATAATTAAATAACACTGTATTTGGCCTTTGCTTATAATTGTGTATAATGTTCTTAGCCTCTTCCTGACACTCCTTGCTAGTTGCTATGCTGGTATAATGTTCCAATGTATTCCCAACCTAGTCAACCAAGACTCATTACTTTGGACAAATAATAGTGTTTGGGTTCATATTAAAGTTGTTATACCATGCCTCTGGTTCAGTCAATGAAACTATGGGCGTAAAACAGTAGCCCCGGCAGGGTATTTACATGGATGTTGCTTGCATGTTATAATAATCATGAAAGCTGCAGTAACGCAACACTGCACTTTCATTTTAAAATAGTACCAGATATTATAAATTTCAAATGTGCCTTACTCTTTGATGAAGGCAGAAGAATCACAAAACAACAACAATGCATTAAGAATATAATGGATTGAAACCACACAGGATGAAACTGTCAGTGCATATTACTCTACGCGGAAAAGCCATTAAAAGAACACGCCAGCCCAGAAAGTCATGATATCCAGTAGACCTGTGCCAACCACTAACGTTTTTAATTTAAACCAAAGACATCACACAAGCGATGTTTCCTGATCAGGGGCGTCGCTTCGGTTGAGTGTTATCGCATTGTGGTGACTCGCAGTGTCGTTCTTGTGAGGAGTGTCTCTGATCTATCGTGTCACACTCACAAAACACACACACACATACACACACACACACATATATATATATATATATATATATATATATATATATATATATATATATATATATATATATATGTGTGTGTGTGTGTGTGTGTGTCTTAGAGGACACACACACACATATATATACTATATATATATATAATATATATATATATATATATATATATATATATATATCTGTGTGTGTGTGTGTGTGTGTGTGTCCTCTAAGGCTGGCTCAGTGGAGAAGGGGTTACGGGTACAGTTCGTAATCCCGCATAACAGAGTTCGAAACACAGCTGCGGGCAATTTGGCAGTAGACCGCCTGGCGTTGTTTTGTTTTAACGAAATGGTATGGGTGTCGTCGTTCGTAGTTCAAAAATTAATGGCGAGCTATTGAACGTAAACTTACCAAGAGATCACAATAGCAAACAAAATGCTGGTATTGACTGCGACGTTCTCTAAAGTATATGAAACTAACTAACTAATGTCTTCTAGGCGTACTGGAGAGTTTTGGCCATTATAATTTTAGGAAAGGAGCATCCCAACTGCACATACCAGTGGTAGATAATTGGGGGGGGGGGGGGGGGGATAACGGTGTGGCAAACGAAGCCTTGGGGCAGAGTATTCGCCGGGATTCGTGGACAACTCTGCAGCTGAGCAGAGCAGGGTACTTACTTGTCCTGACGATCGGAAGTGGCTATCAAAGGCAGAGGTAAAAGATCCCTATGTGCATGTGGAAATCAAGTGGAAATCACAACATTATCTTCCCAAGATTTCATGAGTATTCATATTTTAGACAACTGTGGAGAGACATGAAAGCCTACTCCAGTTGGTAGGGTACTTGATGATAGTGATGAATATGATGCAGCAGTTGTTTGTTTTTTTGGTTTTTTTTTTTCCAGAAATGACCCTCCGTTCTCCCTCTGTTCCAATTGGTTCATGCATTTCGTACCTAGAATTCTTTAATATCCTTATTCACCGCCATACTGATGGCTGTGTACGTTACTGTATGGCTGTGTACGACACTGTATGGCTGTGTACGACACTGTATGGCTGTGTACGACACTGTATTGCAGTCAATCTTGGAATGTATGTGAACAAAAAAAAAATTAGGAGGAACTTGGAAGCAACAGAGATGCGGTTCCTAAGACGAATGTTGCGAATTCCTTGACCTGCCAAAGTAATTAACAACGATTGTCTGAAAGGGGCTAATGAAACTAGAGTACAACAATAAGAAAGAGAATAACCAACAACTTTCTTTGGTCATGTTATGAAAAGAGAGGTAATGGAGAAGAATTTCATGACGACTAGAAAGATCGAGGAGAAGAGAGATAGATCATCATCATCATCATCATCATGTGCCATGCCGGTAAGCGTGGGCTGTCATGTTTTGCCATCTCACTCGATCACCAGAGTCGTGGATCAGCTCAGTGTTCTTGTCTCGACCATATAACGTGGCCAAGCCATCCATGTATTCACTTCTCTGTCCTCCCCTTGTTCTCTTCCCCTCAATCTTGCCAGACAGATGCCGACCAAGAGAAATGATGCTGGACGGATTGAGACGGTGGCATGGAGGAATATCATCAGCAGAGTTGATCCAGAACACCAAAGACTGAGATCTGTGGAGAGACATGAATGCCTACGCCAGCTTTCATGGCACTTGATGATGATGATGACCCTCATATTGGTCGACAGTAGCCAGTAACCGTGTCTTGCATATCCTCTATTTCTACACCACTGCGACGTTTCCTGCTGTTAAAGTATTTGAGCTTCTGTCACAAACTACAGGTTATGAGGCCAGTTTTATTTGATGTTCGAATCTTGTAGAATGTCAGTAATTTTCAGGGATGTCAGTAATGTTGTAAAATGTCAGTAATTTTGCAGAAGTACAGAATTTGTTAGAATGTCAGTACGTTTTTTTTTTTTTTTAGGATATCAGTATATTTGTAGAATGCCAGTATAAAGATTTTTTTTTTCAGCTTTCAAGTTCAAAACCTCGATTGTCTTCTTAAGTGGCTTGTGATATGTTCCAAAATTTACATCCACAAATTGTCATAGTCAGTACACTGCAAAGGCTCTTACATTTACCAATTGTAATGCTACTGTTGCTAACTAGAAGGATATTGTTTGATATTTTTGACAAATAAACTTTAATCCTGAAAGATGACACACAAATTGCATCAACAGTCATGGTTGTGCCTTCCCCTCTTATGACTGTACCCAACACAGTCGAATCTTCATCCACCCCTCCTACCCTATGCGACGGTTCTAGCTATAACATACAGATTTCAACAGAATGAGCTAAAATGAGGAGAACTGGCAGAGTGGCTAGAATGCCGGTTTCTCCTTCGGGAGACCCGGGTTCGAATCCTAGGTAAGGTGTGGATTTTTTTCTGTCGGGGGCACAAAGAAAATCCTAACCTGCACAGCTCGCGGCGACTGCACTAGCCAAGCGACCTTAATTCCTCAGGATCAAGACCCTCATGTTATACACCTCAAGGTACTATATAGGCAGTAAATGACATTTTTTTCAGAGCTATATTCAGGTTAGCTCAGGAAATCCACGACGATTATTAGTGCAATGTGGTGCCTTTGGATCTGCCGTGATCAGAGATCGAATTCCATCCATCCATCATGTGTCATGCCGATAAGCGTGGGCGGTCATGTTTGGCCATCTGAGTCGAACACCAGAGTCGTGGATCAGCTCAGTGTTCCTGTCTCGACCATGCCACGTGGCCAAGCTATCCATGTATTTACTTCTCGGTCTTCCCCTTGGTCTCTTCCCTTCGATCTTACCAGTTGTCAGCAAAGCAAGATCTCTTATTTATTTATGATATATATTACACTTTTACAGTCTGTGTTATTGTATCTCCGTATACTGCACTTGAGATGGGGTTCTGCTCGAATGCACAATATTAAGGGTCTGGTTACACATTACTGACCAAGACGACCAGTATTTCGATGGATAAGGATACTAAAGAACCCCGGGTATGAACATGCATGAAGCAAGGGAACCGAGGAAGGACGGAGTTTCATTCGTTCAGGCTGTCGTCAGAACAATATATATATAGTCGGTCTACATGCTACTACTGCCGGTCTCCCTGGCCTAAGATTTAGTGACTTTCTCCATAATCCCGTATACTCTCGTGAGTAACGTGACGACGGCGAGAATCGGTAGCGGTTTAACCGCGTCGGTAACTTACGGGGTATGTGAGCCGGTCACTCAGAAAGCAATGGCAAACTACTGAGCGTAATCTTGCCAAGAAATCAACAATCAGCTGAAATATGCTGATGTTGACAGCGATGTCCTGTAAAGGATATGAGAACAACAATAAAAATGTAACTGTTCTTGGCTGTTATTATATAATTTGTATTATTTTTTTTTCAATATTCATTTAGTCTGTTATTTCTGTTCACTTGAACTCAGATCTGTGTTAGCTACGTACATGTCTCCGCTTTTGTTGGTTTGTTGTAGTTTTTTTTCCTCACTGAAACTTAAACTAACTTTGTGTTTCGTTTTATTTTTTTCTCTTTTGTCTGTTGACGTCGCAACCAGGATATCCGTATTAATAACATTCTATACATTGGAGTTTTCGGTCATTGATCCTTTGTATTAACGTGATATTTAAATCATGTTCCCTTCGACTTGTTGGAGATTTGTATTGATATACGTTTTTCTTTTGTTGCATGTAGCTTATATATTTGGCATTTCGTCGATCGGTCCAGCAGTCCACCAAACACTTAACCGGAAAACGATTGTCGGACCGATGCAAATGAGGCTCGAAGGGCCTTCTTTGTTGCGGTGAATTAAAATTGAAGTACCGGCATTTCTATATGTCTTCGTGCAGTTAAATAAGAGTATAGTTGCAGAGAATGCACTAAAATGGCAGACGAATGCAAACTAATAATACATATTGTGGATTCCTTACATTAATATGGAAGCCGCTTTGGCTCAGTGGCTTAAATTGTTCCAGCTTAACGGTGGTCACGTGCTGTGTTCGATATGTGGGCCAGCTAGGATCAGGTATAGGTTGGTCGTGTTCCTTCCCAGGTTTGGTTATTTCATTGTCTACAAACTCCAACCTAATGAATGGAGGGAAAAGACAGAGTAAGTGAATGAGACAGATTGAGAGAGAGAGTGAGAGATGGTGAGAGAGAGAGAGAGAAAGAGAGAGAGAGAGGCAGGCAGGCAGGCAGGCAGGCAGGCGGGCGGGCGGGCGGGCGGGCGGGCCGGCCGGCCGGGACCGACCGACCGGGACCGACCGACCGACCGACCGACCGACCGACCGACCGACCGACCGACCGACCGACCGACCGACCGACCGACCGACCGACCGACCGACCGACCGACCGACCGACCGACGACCGACCGACCGACCGACCGACCGACCGACCGACCGACCGACCGACCGACCGACCGACCGACCGACCGACCGACCGACCGACCGACCGACCGACCGACCGACCGACCGACCGACCGACCGACCGACCGACCGACCGACCGACCGACCGACCGACCGACCGACCGACCGACCGACCGACCGACCGACCGACCGACCGACCGACCGACCGACCGACCGACCGACCGACCGACCGACCGACCGACCGACCGACCGACCGACCGACCGACCGACCGACCGACCGACCGACCGACCGACCGACCGACCGACCGACCGACCGACCGACCGACCGACCGACCGACCGACCGACCGACCGACCGACCGACCGACCGACCGACCGACCGACCGACCGACCGACCGACCGACCGACCGACCGACCGACCGACCGACCGACCGACCGACCGACCGACCGACCGACCGACCGACCGACCGACCGACCGACCGACCGACCGACCGACCGACCGACCGACCGACCGACCGACCGACCGACCGACCGACCGACCGACCGACCGACCGACCGACCGACCGACCGACCGACCGACCGACCGACCGACCGACCGACCGACCGACCGACCGACCGACCGACCGACCGACCGACCGACCGACCGACCGACCGACCGACCGACCGACCGACCGACCGACCGACCGACCGACCGACCGACCGACCGACCGACCGACCGACCGACCGACCGACCGACCGACCGACCGACCGACCGACCGACCGACCGACCGACCGACCGACCGACCGACCGACCGACCGACCGACCGACCGACCGACCGACCGACCGACCGACCGACCGACCGACCGACCGACCGACCGACCGACCGACCGACCGACCGACCGACCGACCGACCGACCGACCGACCGACCGACCGACCGACCGACCGACCGACCGACCGACCGACCGACCGACCGACCGACCGACCGACCGACCGACCGACCGACCGACCGACCGACCGACCGACCGACCGACCGACCGACCGACCGACCGACCGACCGACCGACCGACCGACCGACCGACCGACCGACCGACCGACCGACCGACCGACCGACCGACCGACCGACCGACCGACCGACCGACCGACGACCGACCGACCGACCGACCGACCGACCGACGACCGACCGACCGACCGACCGACCGACCGACCGACCGACCGACCGACCGACCGACCCACCGCCCGGGCCGACCGACCCCAACCGACCCCGACCCACCGACAATTAGAGAGAGTAAGAAGAGGCGGGAGCGAGAGAAAAGAGAGAGACAAAATTGGGGGGGGAAAGTGGGGGAAAGAAAAAG
>JACEFZ010012693.1:0-21409 GCA_014155875.1 Cepaea nemoralis
CCCCTCCCCCCTCTCTCTCTCTCTCTCTCTCTCTCTCTCTCTCTCTCTCTCTCTCTCGTCCGCTCTGTCTCTCTTTCTCTGTCTGTCTGTCTGTCTGCTCTCTCTCTCTCTCTCTCTCCTCTCTCTCTCTCTCTCTATCTCTCTCTCTCTCTCTCTCTCTCTCTCTCTCTCTCTTCTGACGGCAACAGGGGAGGCTTTGTATTTCTATGTTTCACATCAACAGTGGTAACTGAAGAAGCTGATGCTAGTGCTTTTGTGTGATTATGCTGAAAGATGATGCTGATTATAAGGATGATGATCATAATGATTTTGTTGGCGGTGCTGGGTGATGATGATTAGCGAGCTAATGATGACAACCAATGCGAAAGATGAATAGCGAGACAGCTGAATTTACCGTATGTCCGTTTGTAATTTTGCTGTTGTCTTCTACTCGGTTGCTTGCACTTTCCCTCCGTTTTAGCAGTTTCAATCTGTAATACAAACAAGCGAAAGAGACACGTTTAACATGATGAGCGTTAACATTACATTACAAATACAGCACTACAACAGTCAGAGCAGAGCTATTAGACACCATAGCATAAGGCACTCAGCGATGACCGATTTGGCAGCAGATCGCTTGTGTTTATGGAAAGGTATGAATGCTATGTCGTTCAGAAAGACAAATGCAAAGGAAGCACGACCACACAACAAGAAGACTGGGGTTGACTGTGATGTCATGTAAATCCAATGCATTAAAGCATGACTGTAATATGTAATAGATAGTCACATAGCTATAGTTCGAGGCATACATTTGGTCGTGTTTTGACACGGCACATCATGATGGCACATGAGCAACCAACAATTTTGGGACTGACTGCAACGTCCTGTAATAGATAGACAACTAGCTGGTGATACACACTCTTCACATAGAGAGAACTCAAAAATATTCCAGGGAACGACCGGGTAGACCAATGTTGCACATTCCTTACACTGCAAAACATCGAATGAAAGCCATGCGGTCGGCATGACAAACCCTGCTGAATATCTTGCTACGATTTTGTTCATTCATGTTTATAGTTTAATTGTGAGCGGTTGTATTGTGATTTTATTAGAGATATGAATAGCTTTACCAGTTTTAATGTTACATTTAAAATAAGCAGAATAGCATAGTCATAACGATGCTGTCTATTTTACAGCCGAATTTTTTTTTCTACCGAAAATACACTTTTAACTTATTTTAAGGCGACCTAAGCAAGGGTACGATTCACTGCCCTGCGAAGAGAGCTATCAGATTAGACGATACTTAGCCTTCAGCGAGATAATTAAATTACTGGACAGTGCAGAGAGCTATAATCTGATTAGCGGTCAGCGGGCACATTCTAACCCCGCTCTGATTTGTATTCAATTAGAGGCAGCGTGTTTCAGTCTGAGTGTTAATTTTAGGTAAAAATCAGCCGGCTTGGTACAGGGGCTGTGAAAGGAATGTTTGCCCAGAGAAGTTTACAAAGCGATTCTCAAAAATAGATTTACGAAGGTTTTTATATGTTAGTTGTCTTTCCAAATGGTTTGAAAGTATATATATTAAGAATAATTAGGAAGTAACCTGGATGACGTGGTCACGTGGCATATGACATGCTTATTCACGCCTCTGGTGATCAATTGAGCTGGTGGACCCGTGTGGCACATGTTGGATGGGACGAATGAATAATTATAATGATACTCACCGCTTCTTTCTGTCTCTCGGCCGGGCTGTGGCTTCTGCGATTCATTCTCTTCTGTAATGCAGCTATAGAATGAGACTGAGCCATTGCGTTGGATTTTTTATAGCGGCAAGTCAAGTGGTACAATACAGCTATACCATAACCGGTTAAAACCGGTCAATACTTTTGTTCTATATGTTTCTGCATTGAAAAAAGCTGCTGACCTGGCTATATCATTATAACAGGCTGTAAAATGCATACATCGCGAGCGTGTTAAGCCATGTTTTCAGTGCTGACTCATTGGTTGACAGCCCACGTCTTTGGTCACAGACAGGGCAGGTAGCTGTGATGTCAAGGTTGGGCACAACGGTTCTAAAGTTACTGAGGAGTTATTTTTATTCAACAGCGCACCGAAGTATATAGAGGAGTGATATATAGAGAAGTAAAGAAGGAAAGAAAGACAGACAGAAAGAAATAAAGAAATAAAGACACGAAAATAAACAAATAAAGGCGGAATGAAAGAAATAAAGAATTAAAGACATAAAGATAGAAACAAGGCCCCTTGGTACATTTTAAGACTCCCTGACAGCATTCGACTTTGGAAGTTTCATCACTCGACAGTATTTCACCTAACTGACCCCTGGGTGACCTTTTACCTGTTGTAAGTAACATCTGTTACAGTGCAATGAAGGGAGACAATTTATTCTGTGTGCCAAAGGGAAATAAGTGGGCGTATTATTTTATTACGTATTTTTTATGATTATCTTAGCAGGTTATTACTTATATTATCTGCAAATAATATTTTTATATTCACATTAATAATCTACGTTATTCATACTAGAAATTTAACCATGTATTATGTGGTTTAGGATTCATTTTTCAATGTTAATGTTTGCCTAGCTAATACTTTTTAACAAGATTTTCGCCAATCGCTTAGAGGTGATACATTGGTACCCACTATGGACACCTGATGAATGTTGGTAACTATCATGGTGACATTTATTCATGCATCCAACTCTGGATACTCGAGTTAACTCTAGTGAAGGCCCAAAACATTATATTTTTCAATCTGTTATATTGACTTCGTTCTACTCTTCGAAGGGTTCTATATCCACGTGCGCGCTTACGAGGGGCATACCGGGGCGGTGTGGGGCGAACCGGACAGGACACTGGCGCATTGTGGGGCGAGCCGGAGCGGGCGTCGACACTATTGAAACTTTCATGCAATGAATTTGATGAAAAATAAAAGTTATGAAAACGAAATATTTTTGGTTTGTTGGTATTTTTTAGTGGTATGAATGGTTTGTTTTCATCTTTCTTGTTGTTATGATGACGGCTGCGAGAGGTTATTTCTTCATGTTTATTGTAAGTGTGGATATATGGGGGGACACACACACACACACAAGTGTTAATTTACATATCACCCCTACATACCACCCCTTACACACCCAACTACAAGACCGAGGAGGAGTGGAAATAAGCCGAGGTCAAGGTCATCGTTTGAGGCTTTACCAAATGATACCTGTTTTCTACATTTTATACTACTAAGGAGTACAGAACTGTAAACTATGGAGGGAAAATCAATATCATGTAATCTATTCTTGCTTTAGCGCGATCTTGAAATAATCTCAATTCACCCCTACCCCATCCCCCCTGGAAACCCTAAAACTCCCACCTGGGGGGGGGGGGGAATCCCCACCGGTTGAGAACCACTGAGCTAGACAGTCTCTTGTCTTCTTGTCTGGAACCGACAAAGCAAACAAAATATCAGGAGACCTAAGACACACGAAGAAGAGAATTAATTCGTTTAGTAGCATGTCCCATGTAGAAACTCGCTCCCATAACAACCTTCTGGAAAACCTCTCAACCATAAGCAAGATGTCCCGCGTCTGATACACCCATCTGGAAATTATCCGCCACATCTTGCACCCATCTTCTCTTTGGCCTTCCTCTTATTCCTCTTTTGTTGATTTAACAAGCTTAAATTCACTAAAATTTGGAATTATTTGTCCTAATTGATAGAAGGAGAATGAGACCATTATCCAAAGTGTATAGACAACCAGTGTTATATGGGGACATTTATCTGTGCTACAAAACTGCTGATATATAACAGCATTTTCCAGGGAGACACAGCTAGTGGGTTTATTAATGCTGAGGGAGACAATCCACTTATAAATGTTCCCAGAATAGAGACAGAATTATACCTACGGATTCATTAATGTTAGTGGTGTAATATAAAGGCCATGCAGACACACTGAGACTGCAGTTGGTATTATTCATATTAGGACTCTTCACTGGCTGTTGAAGATGAGGAAGGAGCATGTATAGGGAATGTCCTGAGTGCTGTATACTAGTTCTTGACTCAACTCAAATTTTGGTGGGACACCAACCACATCACCCACTGAGAGCTGACTTGTCTACAAATATGGGTCTGGCACCATAGGCTCAATGTGCCTTAAGTAGGGAATGCCAAATATGTGGGCACTGAAAGGAAGATATAATAAGACAAAAAGGAGGACATATTAGAAGTTTCATTTGAATTTTAATTTGTGTCTTTGCTACCGGAAATAACATTAACATTTTGACCATAGAGACTACAGCTTAGAGCTAGATTGTTAGTGTTGCCGAATAGAGCAACAGTTAAATTCAAATTATACAAATAATTGGTGTTTCACATTTGGTATAAATAGGAAAATTAAATAAATATTATTAAGCATTTTAATAAAGAGGATTTTAATAAAGAGGTAAAAGTAAATATCAAAAAGAGTAATGAGCCAGATACAGATAACAGTTAGAATTACTATACTCGATTAGTTCGCAGAAATGCACAGACTTTGTACATTTTAACAGTGTAAACATACGGTAGAGTGTAGATACATTGTAAGTTGTAACAACAATACATAAAAAATTATTACATAAAATATAAGAGAAGCCGGACGTTTTAAAGGTGTTTAACTTTACCTGCCTGACAGAGAATATTAGGCTAAAGAGGACATGTCCTCTTTTTGCCGGAAATCTAGCAACCCTAGCCTTACGGCGTGAAAAGGATTCCTTCAGATAATGTATGAGATATCTTCACAGTTGATCTATTCCTGCAGTGGATCTAATTATATCATAAATGTTTTATGTAAGGGTGCAGTAATTCCATTTATCTAGAATGGTGGGAACAAGGGAATCAAATGGTATGACGTGGAACTCCAATGTTGAGCTCATGGTGATAACTAAACAAATCCCAGTGAACCAAGAGGTGAGGAAAAGATGCTGGCACTGGATAGTACACACACTGAGAAAACATGAGGACAGTATAATTAGAGTCTGTCCAGAAATGAATGCCTTCAGCCACGATCAAATATTTTGAAAACTGTCTGTTGCATCGTTATGAAATGTTGCCTACCGTCTTATATTTACTCCCCACCCAAGGAATATGTCTTTGATAGGTCCAAAAGCAACTTAAATCATTTAAAGCGGCGACATTTCATTGATGTTTTGGTGAAAAACTTGTGATTTCTCGCTAACAAACTTGATTTCTGCACATCATTTTCAGTTTGCATCCAACTAGACAGAAAATGCAGACACGAAAACCCGTCAGCTGTGGAGGCGGAAGTACAAGCGTTGATTTTCGAGAATTCGCTAGACGGTGATGCTGTCATTTACACAGATGGGTCGGTCGTCCGACATGTGAGAAGCTCATGGGCCTTTACTGCTCAGGCCGGAGGGAAAACTGTAATTGAGGACTCTGGTGTTTCTGCTGAGACCACAAGTAGCCTGACTATGGAAGTCATGGCAATAAGTAAAGCAATAACATGGCTCGAGACACAGACATTCACTAGGGCATTTTCCTTAGCGACTCAATGAACATGCTCAAGAGGATAGAGATGGAGGGGGGGGGGATCCGAAGAGAATGGTTGCTGTCTCTGGAGCGGTCTCGGTTGGCAAAGATTAGTTTCATCTTCGTGCCAGGGCATGCGGGAGTACAAGGGAATGAGCGGGCTGACAAGCTCGCAGGTAACGCTACTGTGGAGGGCGGACGCGCCATGGACCAGGCTGACATTCTGAATGCTCTACGGAAAATAAGACTTTTGCGAGAACCAAGTGATGACTGAATCTACAACCATGGCCAGACTGCGAGAACAGCAAATTAAAAGATGGGTTGCCAAACAAGAACACTACGCAGGAAGCCAAAGAAGACTGATAAACCAACTCAGAACTGGTGTCGTTAACCGCTACACGCTGCGGGATTTGCTGAGGAGGGGATCCGAGCACTTATGGACTGAGTGGTTCGATGTGCAATGAGGATTATCTGTCGATTAACTAACTAACTAACTAACTAACTAACTAACTAACTAACTAACTTACTAACTAACTAACTAACTAACTAACTAACTAACTAACTAACTTGTTTTACAGTAAGGACCCGTTCCTCTACGTTAGGCTCATGTCATAAGGCCAATCCCATGTCCCACGAGGAAATTAACTATTCAATGCTAATGTTTCCGTTTGAAGACGTAATACATTTAATAATGTGCACTTCAACTCTGAACCGTAAATTATATACCGCATATAAACAACCTTTGAAATCTCCTGTACAATCTCCAGAACAAAATTTCTTGTTGTTGCCGTGCTACTGAGTGAGTGCGTGGCGCGACACTGTGAGCTGTGAGATTCGCGTGTAATGCTTTTACATCTGTCCGCGGTTGTTTGTAGCGTGAACTGCATGTTCGGAACGATGGCGGCCGGCTGTTGCTGGATTGACTGGTTTGTCTTTTCGGCTCTCGAGTGCATTTTTCAGGAGACAGAGTTCGTGCTTTGTGCGGCGCTTTCGGCGGGTCGTCCTGCGGAAAGAGACCGAGCCATATGAGATAAAAACCCGGGTCAATGAAGTCTTTCTGGTGACTGCTGTTTCCATCGACGATGAACTGTAGTTTTTATGGAGGACTGTGCTTAAATGACCTTTTATTTTTGGCATCCAATATCTTTAGACCCAAGGCATAAATGGAGATACAGTCTTGTGGTTAATAACATCTTATGCATTCTTTTCCAGTTCTGCAATGATGGGACATCTATGGACACCAAGAGGCAATAATCTCAGCAGAATAAGCTTCGGATTGTTCTCTTCCTGGATGTCTCAAAGTCAGCCTGTGTCAGTCAGGGAGCTGATGGTCCCAGCAAGACAAGCATGTGAATTTCCTGAATTCAGTGGATCAGGCTTGGCTATCTATGGACTGCCAGTAATGATGAACTGAAGAAGATTTGTTTTATGTTGTATAGAAACACGACACAAACTTTTTCTCTGACTCACGCTAGAAACGAATGCACTAAACAATGTGTTTTATGCTAGTTAAACATAGCATCATGTTTTTGTTATTTGAAACTGTTTTTGACTTATGGGTGCTTTGATGTTATTCACTCAAAACATATTGACTTATATGTCTCATACATTAAAATGTGTTATTGATAAAACTGAGATTTATATTGTTAATCTTACATATGTGGCTTGTCAATATCTACTATCTAGTGAAACCACAGCCAAGGGAACAGGCTTGATAGAATCAGCGGGGAAAGAAGATCCTGTTGAGCTTGACTCTAGTCCGACTTTGTGAAGACACATGAAGGGTGTAGCATAGGTGGGAGCGCAAGCGCAATTGAAATACCACTACTTTTATTGTTTCTTTACTTATTCAATCAAGGGGAGATCTGTCCGCATCAGATGAGCAATATCTCCTGTGATCCTATTCTCACTGGTCGTGGGATCTGCAAAGTCAGGCAGGGAGTTTGACAGTAGAACATGCTTATATTAGTCCAGACACTTACGAAGGAGAGATGTACATCCTCATACAGGTCGAGACACTTGTTTTAAGGCACTCTACTGTGGGATATGGCTGAACGCCTCTAAGCCAAGTCCCACGGATGTGAGGGTCTGTCCTCCACTCACATCCTGCTCTTGGAGGTGAGGCTCAACTCCGGCTCTTGAAGGTTTGATGCTGAGCCGCCAGCGTCTGCAGCTTGCCTTGTTCCAGACGTACTGGTTATCCTTTCCTCTGGAATAAACAAGGCAAGGCCGAGAGAGGGAACATGCTGCATGGGCAACACACGTTCTCTGAATCCATGCCCAGGCATTGTGCAATAGGATTTTGGCCAAATTCCAATCCGTTATCATTATCATGTTAGTTAGTTAGACAACAGATCATCCTCATTGCAATAGAACTATTCAGTCCATAAATGCCCGTATCCCTGCATTACCTGCAAGCCTGTCAGCCTGCTCATTTCCTTGTACACTTGCATGCCCTGGCATGAAAATGAAAGTAATCTTTGCCAGCCATGACCATTCCAAAGACACCAACCACTGTCTTCTGACCCAACCCAACTCTCCTGAGCATACTCATTGAGTCACTAAGGAAGCATGCCCGGGTGAAGGTCTTGATCTCAAGCCATATTATTGCTTTACTTACTGCCAAGACTTCCATAGTCAGGCTACTTATAGTCAAAGCAAAAGCACCAGAATCATTCGTCACAATTCTCCCTCCAGCCTGAGCCAAAAAAGCCCATGAACTTCTCACGTGTTGAACTATCATCATGTGCCATGCTAAAGAGCAGAGGTGTTCATGTATCTCCACAGATCTCGATCCCAAGTATTCTGGGTGCATTCTATTGATGCCAGTCCACCATGCCACCATCTTAGACCATCCAGCATCCTCTTAGTCTGCCTCTTCTACTGCTGATCTTTCTGGTCTTATACAAAAGTGAACATTTGTGTGCATGCCAATTCTGTTTTTACTTGGAGTTGTTTGTGTATTAATCACTCCATAAAAAATTAATAGACAGCAAAATGCATATACAATGACCTGTAGTTGAAAAAATCACATAATCAAAAGTTTAACATTAACCAAAATTAAATTGTGGATTAAATGGGAAGCAGATAGGCTTGCAGGTTGGGCTACTGTAGAACGCGGGCTAGTACTGGACCGGCCTAATGTTTTAAATACTGTCAGATAGGTCTGGCATTTAAGCAAATGAAAAGACGGCTGCAAATCTGCAACCCTGACCAGACTGCAAGAATGTCAAGTGAAAATGGATGAAATCAGACAAGAGCGCTGTACATGGAACCAAAGAAAAATAACTAACCAACAAACAACTAGTGTGTTCGACCAATACACACTGAGGGAGATACCGAGGAGGGAATCCAAGCACTTATAGACTGAAGGGGCTGATGTGCAATGAGGATAATCTGACGACTGACTGGCACATTGCCGTCTTGACAGACGATAGTTTGTAAAATGGGGTTATACCTCTCTATAACACAAAGCCTGGGCTGAATTTAGAGACCATGTGTTGCCCATGCAGCATGATTCGTCTCTCGGCCTGTCTAGTTTACTCCAGAGGAAAGGTAACACCATTACGTCTGGAACAATACAAGCTGCAGAAGCTGCCGGATCAGCAAAACAATGCTCTAACTGTCGGAGCTTTGATCCTAAACCAGTTGCCAACCAAGGCTTAGGGCCTGGTGTGCCCTACCATGACAATTAGTCTTTAGGCTGCATTTCCTCGCACTACGATAAGGCTTGTACCCTCCAAGTTGTGCTCCTCCTCCCAAAGCCATTGATACAATGTGGGGTGTCGGGTTTGGTAAGCACCGCCCAACATTCGGCACTAACAGAAGCAGGTAGTCCCGTCTACTGTCATACGGTAGCTCAGTCATATCTGACTAAGACTTGGCACCGACTCTGATGACTAATTAACTAATAATCAAATAAAATCAGAATTAATTGAACAACCTGCATCTGAATAATCAAACCCTAATGTAATAAAACATGTCCAGGGAGCCACCATGTATGTAATTGAAAGCTCAACCAGGCAAGGGTCTCTTGCCCCCACTGAGGTGGTCTCTCTGGTTGACCGAGCCTAAAATTAGTACTAAGAAAGTTCCAGAGGGGTAAAGGTGGCTGGTGTTGAGTGTTGATTGGTCTAAAAACATGGGGCTAGCACCATATATTAAATACACCTTGTGGCAAGAAAAAGGATCTTTCATTTTATTTATATACAGGGTGTATTTTGAATGACTGTGCAGTTTATAAAAATATTGCCGTTTGAAGTTTTTTTATTTACCTATCATGTTGCATGAACTCCACAAAGAGCGAATACAACATTTGGAATATTTTCAGAAAATGCAGTCATTAAAAATACACCCTATATCTGAACATGCAATCACGATGTTTTAAGGGAAGCTGAGTCGCAAAGACAACTTATCACGAACATCAGAAAGAGGCAGTCATCGTATTTTGGCACTTTATGAGAAAACAAAAAGTGGAACATATTGTGACAACTGGAAAGATGTGTAGAAAGAGAGATAGAAGAATACAGCGTGAGAAGATTCTTGAGTCTTGTGTCATGGCACGGAAGGGAGTCAACACACAAATTAATCCATGATATCAGAGATCGTAATTTGTGGAGAGGCATAATTGCCCACACCAGCCGGCAAGGCACTCAATGATGATATTGGCTTGTATGGGTTGGCAAAGGCATTGTGGGAACGGGTTATGAATGCAATTGCAATCCTGCATACACATTTGAAACACAGCTGCATGCAATTTGGAAACAGACTGCCTTGTGCTGTTTTTTATACAATGGTAAGAGTGCTGGTCATTCAGAAAGCAATGGCAAACTACTGAACGTAAACTTGCTAAGAAATCACAAACAGCAAGAGAATGCTGGAGTTGACTGCCACGTCTTGTAAATAGGTATGCAGCTAACTGTGTGGGTGGATGCATGTTTTACAAGGGCATGGCAGATGATATATAGTTACGTATCTTTGAAACATATACTCAGCTTTACTAGTATTTGCTGGGTGGTTGAAGTATAACATCCGCCTGCTGCAGTTTGTGATGTAGCAAACACAGCTCAACAAACAATAAATATTGCAGCTCAACAAACAGTACAGATAAAACAACAACACAGCTCAACAAACAGTACAGATAAAACAACAACACAGCTCAACAAACAGTACAGATAAAACAACAACACAGCTCAACAAACAATAAATATTGTAGCTCAACAAACAGTACAGATAAAACAACAACACAGGTCAACAAACAATAAATATTGTAGCTCAACAAACAGTACAGATAAAACAACAACACAGGTCAACAAACAACACAACACAGCTCAAGAAACAACACATCACAGCTCAACCAACAATAAAGTTCAACGAACAACAAAACTGAGCAAACAGCACAGTTCAACAACAATATAGCTCACAACCAACAAAGCACAATAAACATTGCACCACAGTACAGCTCAACAAACAGCACATAACACAGCTCAACAAACAATAGAGCTGAAAAAACGAAACCCAACACAGCTCAACACACAACGCAGCACAATAAACAATGCATCTCAATAAACAACAAAGTTCAGCAGACAATACATCATGTGGTTTATTTTAGTTTCTGTTGTAACCCTACACATAATCTCTCTCTCTCTCTCTCTCTCTCTCTCTCTCTCTCTCCCTCTCTCTCTCTCTCTCTCTCTCTCTCTCCCTCTCTCTCTCTCTCTCTCTCTCTCTCTCTCTCTCTCTCTCTCCCTCTCTCTCTCTCTCTCTCTCTCTCTCTCTCTCTCTCTCTCTCTCTCCTCTCTCTCTCTCTCTCTCTCTCTCTCCCTCTCTCTCTCTCTCTCTCTCTCTCTCTCTCTCTCTCTCTCTCTCTCTCTCTCTCTCTCTCTCTCTCCCTCTCTCTCTCTCTCTCTCTCTCTCTCTCTCTCTCTCTCTCTCTCTCTCTCTCCCTCTCTCTCTCTCTCTCCCTCTCTCTCTCTCTCTCTCTCTCTCTCTCTCTCTCTCTCTCTCTCTCTCTCTCTCTCTCTCTCCCTCTCTCTCTCTCTCTCCCTCTCTCTCTCTCTCTCTCTCTCTCTCTCTCTCTCTCTCTCTCTCTCCGTGTATATGTATTTGATATATGCAGTCATATCTTGATCAGATCAGCGTGGTTCTGACTACATCACGAACGAGTGCTGATTTTTCTATAAAAGTATGAGTCTAGCATTAAGAGCTCAGTGTGTGTAAAAGACTATTTACTGGCTTTACTTATTTTGAAAGCATCAGATGCATTCTAGAATTCTCTCTCTCTCTCTCTCTCTCTCTCTCTCTCTCTCTCTCTCTCTCTCTCTCTCTCTCTCTCTCTCTCTCTCTCTCTCTCTCACTCACTCTCTCTGTTTTAACCTTTTCTGTGTCTATCTCTCTCTCTGTGTCTCTGTCTGTCTGTCTGTCTGTCTGTCTGTCTCTCTGTCTGTCTCTCTGTCTGTCTGATATTTATGTGTCCTAGTTGTGTTCGTTCGTTCATAGTGTTTCACTTCTGCCATCCTCTGTTATACATTTCCAAGATAGAAGAAACTTGTTATATGTTCTAGTTTCTCTTGTTTCCCTTCTGCCATCATCTGTTATACATGTCTAAGATAAGAGACACTTGTTACTTTAGTGTTACCGGGAAGCAAAGAAAGTAACACTAACCTACCATTCATATAATAAGATGCAGTTAAGAAAGACTGGCATGGGACTTGTTACCTCATCTCATAGAAAACTTTAGCTGGAAAGTCCAAGATTTCACGAACAAGACTCATTATCATAATTCTCATGTGCACTGACAGATGGCGTGTGTGTTTATGCATCTACCCAAATCTTGGTCTTTGATGTTCTGGATCAATTCTGTTGAAGATATTCCTCCATAATTCCTACTTAGACCACCCATATGGAGAAGCTGGATGAGTCCTGCTTGCAGTTGCCATGTCAGGGGCTAGGTGAAATGATTTCATGGTCCTCATAAGGTCTGACGTTCCCCATCTCTGAGTCTAAAACATCAGCCTTACGTACAGTACATAAAGTTTTCAAAGCAATTATAATAAAGCGAAAGTTTATAAGTTCATTGACATTAGAGTTAAGCTTTTCGGTGTATCCGACATATTTATGGCACATTTCAGTAACATAGAAACTAACTATCACGTTACAGGAAATGCAGGAAAGGAAGGTGCAGTTAAAATAGCTTGGTGTGCTACAAGAAGTTTATGAGAGGAAATTCAGTAATAAACACCACGTTTGCTACAGGAGTAATTAACGTGCCATCTCCTTGAAGACTCAGTGCACTTGTTAGTTTCCCTTTAACAGCAGAAAGCTGCAGTTAGTGTGGCCAGATGTTGTATAGTATGGTGAATAAGTTATAAGGTATTGTCTCTTTAATTACCAAACTTGAATGGAAGAACAGATGGAGCTCTTCAAACATGCAGGGAAACAGGTGGCAAGTGACAGAAAAGAATATGTACAGCAGCATGGTCTGAATTATGACAGATCAAAGGAAATAATGAATGACCAAAAGAATAATGACTGGCCACAAGCGAAAATGGCTGGCCAAATCAATAATTGCACCATTGTTAAAAAAGAAAATGCTTCTGTAGGAATTGAATACTATAACTACAGACATACCTCATTATTAATAAAACCTACAGGAAGACTACATTTAATGTTAAAAAATATGAGATCCATAGCATTGACCAATAACTAAACCACAATCAGTTCATTTTCAAGAGTTATGGGGTGTAAGATAGCTTCTATACTTATCATGTGAAAAGATACACAAACAAAGCGAATGTAATATTTATCTGAAAATGTACCACGTTCAATCCCAGGAAAGGGCTGGCAATTTTTCAAAATTTTAGTATCTAATGACGTGATACAACCTTCAGATCTCTTGGTTAGTGAGACATGTACCTCACCCTCTCAAGTAATGGTGAGCAACAGCAGGTCCAGTACACAAATTGTGCGGGATAAAAATCACATGGCAGTTGGAAATCACAAGGAGTAGGCCATTAGGCTATTCATCATCATCATTATCAAGTGCCATGCCAGCTGGTGTAGGCATTCATGTTTCTCCACATATCTCAGTCTTTAGTGTTCTGGATCAACTGCTACTGATATTCCTCCATGCCACCTTCTCAATCCATCCACCATCATTTCTCTTGGTCGGCTTCTGCCTCTATTCCCTTCAATCTTTCCAGTCATCACAATGTTCTCCAATGCCTCTCTTCTCATCACATGACCAAAGAAAGCTGTTTGTTTCTTTCTCATTGTTGTATATAATGTTCTAGTTTCATTAGCCTCTTTCACGCAATCATCATTTGTTACTCTGGCAGTCCAAGGAATTCTCAACATTCGTCTTAGGAACAACATCTTTATTGTTTCCAAGTTCTTCTTAATTTGTTCATTTACATTCCAAGATTCACTGCTATACAGCAAAACTTGTTCTATATAGCACTTCAGTACTATCTTTCTTACATTCAAGGAATCTGTCTAGACAAAATGTTTAGGAAAGAAAACGTGTCCATGTGTAGATAGAACTCGTTGCCTTGAATGGAATCTGTCTAGAGGAGCCTTGAATGGAATCTGTCTAGAGGAGCAAGACACGCCAACCTTAGAGGTACAAAACTGGGTGTGACACATTTCTCTTGAAAGAGGAATGAGGAAGAAGAAACAAATAGTAAAATATTCAACAAAAACAGCCTGAAGATGAGCTGAAATTAGAACCAAACTCTGAAGATGATACTTTTCTAGTTAGTTAGTTGCATATCCTTGACAGGATGTCAGTTAATCCTAGCATTTTTAATCTATTTTTTTTTTTAAAGCAATTTTATGTTCAATAGTTCACCATTAGATTCTCGTAGCGGGCGATAACTTGAAGCGGTTCTACCCCCGCTGGTGACTTGCAGGATAACTGAGCCGGCCGCTCAGAAAGCAATGGCACACTACTGAGCGTAATCTTGCCAAGAAATCAACATACAGCTGAAAGATGCTGCTGTTGACAGCGATGTCCTGTAAAGTATATGCGAATTTTAAAAAAAAAAGTTCACCATTGCTTTCTGAACGACCGGCATTCCAGTAGTATATAGGTACAAAAGCCGCCCCTTTTTTGTGGAGGTGGAGGACTATATAAATCAACCATTTATCGATTTTGTGGCGCAATTTGAAATCTATTTTTAGCATTTATCGATTTTCCTCCACAAAGGGCGATAACTCCTGGTATGATTATTTTAAGTGGGCGGGGTCAAGTGACTCATCAGAGGTGACGTGGTCTAGTGACTCATCATAGGTGGCGTGCGTGGTCAAGTAATTATAGGTACGACATAAAAAATACGACATGAAACATCAATAAAGAAAACAAACGATCAAAAGAAGGTATATAATAATGTTAATAAAATATATATATAGAAGGGAAAAAAAAAACATAGTAAGTGACCGCTTATAGTTAAGGGTGTGTGATGACGTGGTCAAGTAATGGTCAAGAGGTGGTCAAGTGGTGGTCATGTGGTGGAGTAACCACTTAAATTAAAGGGGAAAGTACGTGTACTGATGTGGTGGTGGTTAAAGGGTGCGATGACGTGGTCAAGCAGTGGTCAAGTGGTCAAATAGTGGTCAAGTGGTGGTCAAGTGACGAAATTTTAGTGGAAAGTAGTTGTAATGATATGGTGATGATCGTGAGGTGGTAAATTAGTGGTCAATCAGTGGTCAAGCAGTGGTCAAGTGGTGGTCAAGTGAAAAAAATTTTAGTGGAAAGTAGTTGTAATGATATGGTGATGATTAAAGGGTGGTAAATTAGTGGTCAAGCAGTGGTCAAGCAGTGGTCAAGTGAGGAAAATTTTAGTGGAAACTAGTTGTAATGATATGGTGATGATCATGAGGTGGTCAAGCAGTGGTCAAGAGGTGGTCAAGCGATGGTCAAGCGGTGGTCAACTGGTCAAGTGACCACTTAAATTGTAGAGGAAGTTACGTGTAGTGACATGGTGGTGTTTAAAACGATCGCTGACGTGGTCAAGTGGTGGTCAAGTAGTGGTCAAGCAGTGGTCACATGGTCAAGTGACCACTTAAATTATAGAGGAGAGTGCGTCTTGTGATGTGGTGATGATCAAGAGGTGGTCAAGTAGTGGTCAAGGGGTGGTCAAGTGGTCAAGGGGTGGTCGAGTGACCACTTAAATTATCGGGGAAAGTATGTGTAGTGAAACGGTAGTGGATAAAGTGTGTAGATGACGTGTTCAAATACTGGTCAAGCAATGGTCAAGTACTGGTCAAGTGTCGAGTGACCACTTAAATTGTCAGGGAAAGTACGTGTAGTGAAACGACGGTGGTTAAAGTGAGCGATGGCGTAAGAGGTAGTCAAGTGGTTTAGGCACAACATAAAACAATAACAACAAAAATAATAATATACAAACTGTAACATTTCACATGGCTTTTATTGGTAGACAACATCTATTCGGTTACAATTTCTAAAGCTTGCTCCATGTACCACCCAAATGATCAGAGGGCATTGGTTATGGTTTCCAAACAATATCAGACAGGGAACTCTGCCAACTTGTAAATATAAAACGTGATACTGGGTATTGATTCAACACAGAATTTTGTATCTGGCCTAACTATACCAGCTGAATTTAACAAATCTACAGCATTCACTTTTGCCACAAACGCCTCGAAATCAGACCTATTGGATACTAAAAAGGGTGTAGGGAACAATGACGAATTATTCGGACATGCATGGTAGAAGCGTAGGGCTTGTGTCTCTCGATGCCTCAATATTGTATGCGGGCTGACGACAATTTTAAAATGAGAGGTCTGGGCGTTGAAGATCGGGAATAAACGGGAACCCCCAGTCAATGGTGGCATGAGAATCCGGTGGTTAAAAAAAGTCCATTCAGACAAATAACGACCACACCGTCTGTGTGATCTAAGCGTGTTCCAATTTTCAATATAAATGTTTTTAACATCCATGGGTAAAACCCGCAGCGAAAGACATTCACTAGCTGATGATGATGAGGCTGATGCAGATGCTGATTGTGCGTCACGCGGTAAGGCACTAGAGGTTGACTGTGTTGAGTCGATTTCATGTGTGATGATATTTCCTCATTTGCGGTCAGTAAGGTAATAGATGATGCTGTTTGAGTGCCTGTAACTATCGGCAACGGACTACCTACTGACTCGTTATTGTTAACCGCCGAAAAGCTAGCTGACTGAAAAGATAGATAGATACTTAGATACTGAAAAGTATCTGAGTGTTTGTAAAATACGACACTCCATCATTTGATACTTGTTGGTTAGTTGACTTCCGGCGTTTACCAGTAGGTTGTTCGTCTGTGGTCGGTTCTCTTCTTCTCTTGCGACTTGCATCTTGGTCATTGTTAGTTGTTGTTTCATGTTCACTCTTCACGTGTCGCCTTAAGGTATCTTTCCGGGCATAAATACGATCACAATAAGCACAATTAAAAACATCCCCATAATGAGAAGTCGCAATATGTCGTAACAAACCATCAGGACGTGTGAAGTTTTTATTACAGAGAGTACACGTATTCTTCTGCATAGCTAACATTCTCCGATGAAATGACCGAAGTATTTGTTTTTCCGTTATCCAGTCATATAACTAAGAACCACTTGTAAGACGAGAATATTATTCGACTATCTTATCCGTAGACATCAGCCGTTGTGTGACTCTGTTGTAGACAATAATATTTCAACAGATGAAGCATACACTGTCTTTGTGAATATACCAGATGAAATATTTTCGATGAAGGCAGCAATTCCGGTCGGGTAATAATTTTAATGTCTTTGGTTATACATTTGAATAAGAAGCTAGTCAATTCCTTGTACAATAGTGCTGTGTATGTTGAACAAATCGAAAGAGTACTCGCACATGCAGGTGGATATATATTTTAGCAGACACGATTGTTAACTTTCCGATGAATTAGAAAAGCTGTTGAAATTATTTTGAATCAACTTAAAAAAACACACCCTTTCCCTCGTTTATTGTGAGCACTCAAATGACTCCCTTTCTTTTTCTCCCCAACTTGTCTGTGCTGTGCGTGAGGGGAGTTGTATATACGAAAATAGTAGTTGGGGGTGCTATTTTTTCTAACACAAAATCTGATTGGTGGGTTTGTATTCAACCAATGGGCGAGTGAGTTACAAAAAAAATTTGGGTGTTGTTTGTTCCACACAAGTGGCGTAAAAATTCTGTACTATCCCAGTATAACGTGTCCTATGTATTACTGTAAGTTGTGGTATCTTTTTGTACTATGTAGTTAAAAAACTGTTGGTTGTATGCTGTGTAATGTTTTGTTGAAATACTATATGTTTTTTGTAGTTTTAAGAGATGATAAGTCATAATCTCCACTCTATCATGGTCGCTAAGTTATTGATAGTGTCTTCAGTCCCGCAAAAAAGGGACTCTTTGTGAGATATCGATAACTCCCTTCCCCAGGCGGAGTCCATCAATGTGCATGACCATTAGGGCCAAGAAACGACACGGCAATGACAAGGCAAAATGGCGCGAATATAGCCTAACGTAACAACTTATGAGGTCATCGACTGTCCGTTCCATCACGTCGACAAATACGTGGGCACTAAGTCCTCAAATTACTCACTCAAATAAACATATAGGATAATAAGGCACCGGCCCAAACAATGAAAAAATGACAAAAACAATTTTAAAAAAAAAGACATAATCGTTAAAATGTAACACACACAAAGACAGATACAACAGTGACTAAAAATAATAATAAAAATAACACACACACACACACACACACACACACACACACACACACACACACACACACACACACACACACACAATGAAAACTGAAACAACCAATGAAAAATCGCTGACACGAACACTAGAAGCTGACACAAACACTAAATAAGGTACCTAAAGAAAAGCTAAACTTTGTTAACCAAAATGTGAAAGTAGGAAAATGTGATACCCAAATATATAACAAATAGCAAGAGAGGAATAGCTCGGCCCAACTTATAAAAATTAGGACAATATGTCAACCAAATGGGGAAAAAGTTAGACCAAATACAAAATTTTCTAACTCAAACAATGAAAAGTAGGGAAACTTTGTTAACCAAAGGAAGGGAAAAAACCCAGGTCAAGTAGGAAAATCTTTTTACCCAAAAGTGAAAAATTCGGGGAAATACAGAAATAGTTTGTCCACACGTATGTAAAATAGGAAAATTTTTTACCGACACGATAAAATATTTTCCCAAAATAGGGAAATTTTAGAAACCCAAAAGTGAAAAAATATCAGCCAAAAAGAGGAATATCTCGTTCCAACTTATAAAAAGAAGGAAAATTTCAACCAAATGAGAAAAAGTTAGACCAAGTATAGTAAAGCCAAACCCCAAAATTATGAAAAGTAGGAAACTTTGTTAGCCAAAGCGAAAAAACCTAGGTCAAGTAGGAAAATCTGTTAGCCAAATGTGAAAAAATGTCAGCCAAATACAGAAATACCTCGCCACACTTATTAAAATTAGGAAAATTTTTTAGCAAATAGTAAAAAAAATTTCCCAAGTAGGAAAAATTTTATAGCCAATTCTGAAAAATATCACCCCAAAAAGAGGAATTTTCTCGGCCAGAATTATAAAAAATAGGAGAACTATTTCCAAATGGGAAAAAAATTAGGGCCCAAAAACAGAATATCTCAACCAAAAAATAAAAAAAAAGGAAAATTTATAACCAAACGGGAAATAATTGGGCCAACTAGGGGAAAAGTGTTACTCAAAGAGGAAAAAAAATTGACCAAGTAAAGAAATACATCGATCAAACTTATGAAAACTAGGAAACTTTGTTAGCCCAAAAGGAAAAAAAACCTTTGGGCAAGTAGGAAAATCGTTAGCCCAAAAGTGAAAAAGTCGGCCAAATGCCGAAATAGTTCGGCCACAGTATGCCCCCACAAGCGATATTACTCAGAAGTCATATAAACAAAAATATAAACGATAAAAAAAATGAGGCAAAAGCCACAATTGTTTCCTTTATTTTTTTGTTTTATGACGTCATGAGTAATATCGCTTTGGGGGAGCATATATTTTCATAATTCCCCCGGGCAAGGGGGGATAACTTTTAAATTGATCTTTTTTCCCGGTTAAGCGCCGCTACTTTTCCAGAGGGGTTTTTAAAAAGTCAAGTCGCGGTAGCTCCCTTCAAAGGAAGTTCATTTTTTTCAACTTTAGCGCATGGGAAAAATTTGCTGTCCACAGGCAGTGTTAGTAATTGAAACCTCAGGTTGAAAATTCTAGCCAAAAAACTTCTGCCTTTTACTAAAACTAGGCCTTAGCAAAACAATTTAACTGCGAAGACATGAACTTACACAACAAAATTTATGCTGAGGGCGTGAACTTACAAAAAACTTATGTGAAGAAATTAATTTACAAAAAATGAATGCCAAAGACAGAATTACCTACAAAAAACAAAATTTTTTTTTAATGACAATAGGGGGACACTTCTTTATGACTTGCGGGAAAATTTTTTATTTATAAGGGCACTTATCTATGGATGTGGAGGCCGGGGTTTGGAAAACACAAGTGGACAACCCTTTTTGCGCGCAAATTTGGGGCAGTTTTTAAGAGTAAGTGGGAATGGGGCGAGACTGTCACCCAAATTTTTAAAACAAGTTGGGAAATTTTTGGAGCCCCCCTGGGGAAATTGTTAGAGGTCATTTGGGGAAAATTGATAGGGCGAAATCGATAATATGAGAGAGTCGGTGGACACGTTGTTTGGGGAAAAAGGGCCCGTTTTTATGGTAAGTGTGTGAGTTGAAGGATAGGTTTGGGCCCGATTGTTTAAAAGCAAGAGGACCGATTGTTTGAGCCAGGAACAAATTTTTAAGAAAAAGTGGCCAAGTTGTGTTAAAAATGTTGGTTTTGTTTTTATAGGGTTTTACCCCGCTATTTCTTTACTTTACCAATATTTTCCCCATTTGGGTAACAAGTTGTTCCTACTTTTCAGAGTTTGGGTTTAGAAATTTCTGTATTTTGGGCCCACATTGTTGCGTTTTTGGGTTTCATATTTTTCCACTTTTTTTAAGTTGGAGAGAATTTCGTTACGTGGGCCCATATTTTCCCCTTTTGATTAACACATTTTCCTAAAGTTTTATAAGTTTGGTTGCCATATTTTTAAAAAGGGGTTGGGTTATTTCGTTTTGGTCGACATTTTTCCCCCCGTTTTTTTTTAAATGTGGGTTTAAAATGTTTCTTTTATTGGTTTTAATTTACCCCATTTGGTTGACAAATTTTCAAAATTTTTTTTTTTTTTTTAAAATCTGGACGAGAATTTTTCTTTTTGGGGGAAAATTTTTTTATATTTGGCTTCAAAATTTTTTACGGCCAAAACTTTTTTATCTGGCTAACAAATTTTCCTAGTTTGCATATGTGTGACCCAACTATTTTTGCATTTGTCCGACATTTTTTACCCTTTGTCTAACAGATTTTCCTACTTGAACAAGGTTTTTTTTTTTTTTTTTTTTTTTTTGGCTAACAAAGTTCCTAGTTTTAAAAAGTTTTAGCGCTGTATTTCGTTACTTGGCTAACTTTTTCTCATTGGTTGAGAGTTTTCCTTTTTTTTTTTAAGTTTGGATGAGATTTTCTCTCTTTTTTCTGAAAATTTTTTCCCTTTGGGGGAAAAACATTTTTCTTTTGGTTAATACTTTTCCACTGGCTAACAACCCTTTCCCTTTTTTGCATATGTGTGGCCGAATATTTCGGGGATTTGGCCGGGAAAATTTTTTACATTGGGCTAAAGATTTTCCTTTTTGACCCAAAGGTTTTTTCCATTTGGCTAACAAAGTTTCCTAGTTTTCATAAGTTTGATCGATTTTATTTTGTTTCTTGGGCAAAAAATTTTCCCCTTTGAGTAAACTTTCCCTTTTGTTGGGGCAATAAT
>JACEFZ010012694.1:0-29636 GCA_014155875.1 Cepaea nemoralis
TCATAAAACATATAGTTGTCATACAACAATCTAGCACACTATCTAGCCTAAGTATATCTACGAATATCTATGAGTCCCTCTCAGGCAGGCCCTGTTGTCTCTCTCCAGTCCGTTTGTCCTCTGCCGGTCTCCGCGTGTCCTAACTCGACACGGGCGGTAACTCTGTCCGAGTTCCTCGTGGACCCCGCATTAGGCGGGCCACATCAGTGTCCACGGAATCATGGACTAGGTGACCAACTCTATCGAGAAGGTTCTCGATTACTCGGGTCCTGCACGACTCAGTGGTATCCCTTGGGCTGGAGTTGTAGCCCTCTATTCTAGATGCAAGTGAGGCGGTGACAAGCAGCGACAAGTGTATGTTAAGTATATTTGTTATGCTGGAGTGGTGACTACAGTCAAGCCTCGTACAACCGGTAAGTTGTTGGTTTGTTGGACTCCCATTTTCTCATCATGCTACCATATGTTACAATGTTAAGTAGCAGTTGTAGTTGTAGCCATAGTCACAGTAGTTGTTGTAGTAATCATATCAGTAGTAGTAGTTGTTATAGTAGCAGTAGCAGTGATGGTAATCATAGCAGTAGTCATGTTAGTAGTATGCATAATATAATAGTAGTTGTAGTAGTAGATGAATACAATCTTTCAAATTGGTAAACAAAATAAAAACATGAAGTATAAAACAGCTTTATAAAACACAATTACGTACAAGAAAGGAAGTTGCAGAGACAAACATTTATCAGCAAACAAACACAAGAAAACACAACATTGTGTAAACAACGGAGATGAATACGTGCAAGCATAACAACAGAATAAGGAGAATGGAGAAATGTAAAACAAATGTTTCTACCAATTTCTCTAATCAATTCTGGGGTTGTCATGTATTTCATGGTGGACTGTCTCAGTCGTTTTCGTGTCCGCCATTTTAAATATTTTATGTGTCAGTATTCTACAAAAACCACTGCCTGTAGATGTTTCCTGTAAATATTCTGAGAAAGGCGGCCGGCGTGTTACTGACAATATCCCTGACCAAGGTCCAGGTGCTCCATAAACGTGTGGGTCCAACATGTCTGCTGATTATCACATCACTGACCAAGGCCCAGGTGCTCCATAAACGCGTGGGTCCAACATGTCTGCTGATTGTCACATCACTGACCAAGGCCCAGGTGCTCCATAAACGCGTGGGTCCAACATGTCTGCTGATTATCACATCACTGACCAAGGCCCAGGTGCTCCATAAACGCGTGGGTCCAACATGTCTGCTGATTATCACATTACTGACCAAGAGCCATCTGCTCCATAAACGCGTGGGTCCAACGTGTCTGCTGATTGTCCATGTCTCGCATGCATGCAACATTACAGCTTCTAACTGCTCGTTTTCTCTCTGCAACCGACAGCTGTTTATTTGTATGTTTTCCATCTTGTACAAGGCTACATTTGCCTGCGTATCTAATGTGTAACCCTTTGGCAATAAAGTTAGTTCGCTCGTTCAGCGTTATATCCTCGAGTAGGCGATTTCTGTTATAAACTTTACATTTCTCATACGAGATTTCACTAAAGGGAAAACTGTATGGAGACATTACACATTCCTGTGACACAACCCTCGTGATGTGTTTGAATGGACCAACTTAATTATAAATCTTTACATAAATGTTGTGTACTCGTGTCTCTTCCCCCCCCCCCCCCCCCCCCCCCCCGTTGTCATTAATGATGTCATTGAGATATATACCAACTGCGACCGGATTCCACATTTAGCCGAACGTGATAATGTCAGAAACAAGCTGAACAACGCATAATTGCCTTTGAATATAAATGTTAAAGACGAGTTCTAAGAATATCTTGGGTAAAGAAAAGAACAAATGCATCCATACTTCAAGGGCTGAATATTGAAGAAGGTTGGCTATTAAAGACGATAAAACAAAGAAAATTGAAATATTTTGGTCACTTGAAACGTCACAAAAGTTAGGAGAGAACAATAATGGAGGGGTATATCCGTGAGAAGAGAGGAAGAGGAAGGCCAAAGAGAAGATGGGTGCAGGATGTGGTAGATGATCTCCAGATGGTGTATCGGACGCGGGGCATCTTTGCTTATGATCGAGAGGTTTTGAAGAAGGTTGTTATGGGAGCGAGGTTCTACTCGGACATGCTACTGAATGAATGAATGAATGAATAATGTCAGGCAGATGTCACTGATAGTCAGCATTACCTTTTCATGATGAACGCATGATTACTTGGAGAGACAAGTAACTTTCTGCACGCCCCCTCAGTTAGTTAAAGCCTCCCCTCCCTAATTGTTAAAATATGGACAATGTTGTTTATTACGTATAATAACCCGTTGAGTAGTCAGGTTTTAGTGAAATATGACTGAACTACCGCTGAGCTACAGAGTACTACCTGCTTTATGTTAGCGCCGAATGTTTGGCGGCGCTGACCAAACCTGATAGCCAAACCCAAAGCCTTATCCTGGTGCGAGGAAATGCAACCTAAAGACAAATTGTCATGGCAGAGCAGACCAGCCTCTAAACCTTGGTTGGCAGCTGGTCTAGGGGCGCCACGGGTTGCCTCTGACGGTGGGTATACACCTAAATGTGTCACTGATCAGCTAACGCCCGCCTCAAGCTTGGAAGCCCTGGCCAGTTGGGTGCTGATCCGCCACAGTCTGCCTGCTTCAATGGGTGCTTGGGGCTAGGACAATATCTGAATCAGCAGGCTGTAAAACCAGTGCACCTGGTACTACTAAAATGAAAAAAAAAAAAGAAACCTCAAGCTAAGGCTTGCAACCAGGATCGTAAGAACCATGTGTTCCACTGACCTCACGAATATTGACGATGTCAGAAAAACAGCTGTGATTGATACCAAACGCAATCGTCTTAATATTGATATTGCTGGCCAAATGGAGACGTGCCTCGCTGACGAAGGGTCACTCAGGGGAAACAATTACACCTTTTTTTATTTGGAATGATAGAGGGCAGGCAGAAAATAAGGCAACATGATGTGGGCTTTGCAGTGAAGAATTCGCAACTGGGATTGATTGAAATTCCAGCTGATGTGTTCCCATGCATCCACTGTGGACGAACATTTACAGCGCGAAATTGGCCTTATCGGTCACATTCGCTACCGCCATAGTTGTAGTTATTATGCCTATTTGAAGCACAATGTAACAAACTATCGTCTGTTAAGACGGCAAGGTGCCAATGTAACCCGATGACATATATGTGTGCTCCTGAATGCACGTTACAAGTATCCCGTGTGCTACGTTTCTGTGTGGTGAGCAATTATTGCAACACATTTAGACACGAAATGTTACTGCGTTACAGACTGGAAAATTGTGTTTGTCCACTGTAGCATTGCTGTAACTAGTAACGTTTTGCCAACAAAGTGACTATCATAAACAGCCAGTAACAAGCTGCCCCACTTTTACAGGCATGCTATATGCTATATGGTGCATGAGAAGGTGAAACTATTCTTCCCGGTATTCCTTGACAAAGTTAATTACTGAGAATATTACAAGCAGAATATCATTATCATGATTGCCCACAGTTTCAGTCTTATGATACTGTAGTGCATGAATCTCATGTGAGATGTGGTTCCTGTCTTGTCAATCCCACAGTGCCACCTGTTGGTGGTGGGAGTACCATGGTGTGCGTGTGGGTCTCCAGACTTGACCATAACGTTTGACGTCACCAGAATTGTCTGTATGCATTTGTAGAATGCTGTTTGTTATCCATATAACTTACAGCATATGTGTAGTTTCTGACAACCTGCTGGCCATGTAATCCTGAGATACTGTTGAACCACGTTTTGAATTCTGTGTGACTTAAATGTAATGTGACATTTCTGTTTTCTGCCAGAATCCTCGACAAAGAAGAACGGCAACTTTCTTATTACACTACTGTGGATATCTTTGATGATTGCGGGGATTCTAATTCTGGTGGCAATCATTGCATATTTCATCTGTCGGACAAGGAAGAAGGCAAAAGGTAACTTCAGCCAGCCGTGTGTATCCATCATCTCCAGGTCCGATTGGGGATCATTGATATAATTTACACCGAGACTTACTGCTGGAATAAGACTAGATACATTTGTTTACAGAGTCAATTGCTCGGTGCTGAGCCCCGTCAAAGTTATTAATAGCACGGTGTCATTGTTTGAACAGGATGAGGAAGCACACGACCAATGCACATACATAAACTCCTATCAGTTAACAAAACCCGTCAATCGGCAATACTCGTGTGTATAGTTATAGTCATCACTTGTCACACTTAGACAAGAGAAAAGTGGACTGCTATCAGTATAGATTATTACTGGATCATGGCACCGAAGAATAAAAAAAATAGATAGTAGAAGAAGAATATCAACAGTGGTAGAGTATAAGGTGAGGCATATTCACACTCGAAAACATGCCCACTGACTGGTGACTGTCATGTTATATCCCGCTATAAATCAGGTCGATAATAGAATAGCAACAAGGTGATTGATAAGGATTTTAATGGTGATTATCAGAGTATTAATCGCCATCTTGACGACGACAAAGACAGAAAAGTCGAATTATTTGGCTAGGTCTATTGTCGTGTGTCTTAGTGATTCAGGAGTACTGAGGAAAGTTAACTGAGAAGGATGAGAGTGGGTGACAACGTTCAGGCAACAGCAGAGACACTCATTCTCTCGTTGGTTAGTTTGGGCATTAGGTCCAGTTCTGCCCCAGTCACTGCCAGGTGCTATACTAAATGTATGAATGGTCATTCTACTAGCAGACTGGGGTGTAATATACTATGATAATAATAATAATAATAATAATAATAATAATAATAATAATAATAATAATAATAAGTGTTACTGTTATTTAATATTATTGTTGTATTCCATTTTGCATCTTCCCTTGTCATCGTGTCAATTTACAGCATCAGTATCCATAGTTCCTCTAAGTCATGGGGAAGCCAGCTCGACTCCGGCCTCCACCATCTTCCCCAGGTTACGTCAGACGACCTGTATGACAATTACATTGTGTTACTATTGTTTAGTCCCTTTATGGTCCCGGTTACATATGGTGAACACCTATGTAGTTTAAGACATTTAATTCTAAAATACTTGTACTACATTGTGTAGTCTGAGGATATTAATTCTACAATAAGTGTGACACATGTATGTAGTCTGGGGATATTAATTCTACAATAAGTGTGACACATGTATGTAGTCTGGGGATATTAATTCTACAATAAGTGTGACACATGTATGTAGTCTGGGGATGTTAATTCTACAATAAGTGTGACACATGTATGTAGTCTGGGGATATTAATTCTACAATAAGTATGACACATGTATGTAGTCTGGGGATATTAATTCTACAATAAGTGTGACACATGTATGTAGTCTGGGGATATTAATTCTACAATAAGTGTGACACATGTATTTAGTCAGGGATATTAATTCTACAATAATTGTGACACATGCATGTAGTCTGGGGATATTAATTCTACAATAAGTGTGACACATGTATGTAGTCTGGGGATATTAATTCTACAATAAGTGTGACACATGTATGTAGTCTGGGGATATTAATTCTACAATAAGTGTGACACATGTATGTAGTCTGGGGATATTAATTCTACAATAAGTGTGACACATGTCATGTAGTCTGGGGATATTAATTCTACAATAAGTGTGACACATGTATGTAGTCTGGGGATATTAATTCTACAATAAGTGTGACACATGTATGTAGTCATGGGGATATTAATTCTACAATAAGTGTGACACATGTATGTAGTCATGGGGAGATTAATTCTACAATAAGTGTGACACATGTATGTAGTCCTGGGGATATTAATTCTACAATAAGTGTGACACATGTATGTAGTCTGGGGGATATTAATTCTACAATAGTGGTGACACATGTAATGTAGTCCTGGGGATATTATTCTCGCAATAAGTGTGACACTGTAATGTATTACTGGGGATATTAATGTCTACAATAAGTGTGACCACATGCATGTATCTGGGGAATGTTTATTCTAACAATAAGTGGTGACACATGTATTAGTCTGTGGATATTTAATTCTACAATAAGTGTGATCATTTATTTAGTCAGGGATATTGATTCTACAAATATTTGTGAAACATGCATGTAGCTGGGATATTAATTATAACAATAATATGTATGTAGTCTGGGGATATTAATTCTACAATAAGTGTGACACATGTATGTAGTCTGGGATATTAATTCTACAATAAGTGTGACACATGTATGTAGTATGGGGATATTAATTCTACAATAAGTGTGACACATGTATGTAGTCTGGGGATATTAATTCTACAATAAGTGTGAACATGTATGTAGTCTGGGGATATTAATTCTACAATAAGTGTGACACATGTATGTAGTCTGGGGATATTAATTCTACAATAAGTGTGACACATGTATTTAGTCTGGGGATATTAATTTCTACAATAAGTGTGACACATGTATGTAGTCTGGGGGATATTAATTCTACAATAAGTGTGACACTGTATGTAGTCTCTGGGGATATTAATTCTACAATAAGTGTGACACATGTATGTAGTCTGGGGATATTAATTCTACAATAAGTGTGACACATGTATGTAGTCTGGGGATGTTAATTCTACAATAAGTGTGATACATGTATGTAGTCTGGGGATATTAATTCTACAATAAGTGTGACACATGTATTTAGTCAGGGATATTAATTCTACAATAATTGTGACACATGCATGTAGTCTGGGGATATTAATTCTACAATAAGTGTGACACATGTATGTAGTCTGGGGATATTAATTCTACAATAAGTGTGACACCTGTACTTAGTCAGGGATGTTAATTCTACAATAATTGTGACACATGCATTTAGTCTAGGGATATTAATTCTACAATAAGTGTGACACATGTATGTAGTCTGGGGATATTAATTCTACAATAAGTGTGACACATGTATTTAGTCTGGGGATATTAATTCTACAATAAGTGTGGCATATGTATGTAGTCTGGGGATATTAATTCTACAATAAGTGTGACACATGTATTTAGTCAGGGATATTAATTCTACAATAAGTGTGACACATGTATTTAGTCTGGGATATTAATTCTACAATAAGTGTGATTCATGAATGCGATTAGACATGGCATAGGGTGGTTAAGTTGTCTGCCACGTGCTGAAGTTATGATTGCATCTTTCAGAGTGCGAGGTCAAGCTATCCCGTGACTCCTGGTGTTCATAGCTGGAGTTAAGGAGTTTATTCTATATTCATGGAGGGTCATCGCTGGAGCTACGGAGTTCATGCTGTGTTCCAGTGGGTCATCGCTGGATCCACGGAGTTCATGGTTCGTGCGATGCCGAGAGCATCTATACGATCGTGATGGGGTAACATCTGGTGCAATGAAGTCGACCTTATCTACTTTAGTGCTATTAATCTACAGTGAAGTGTGACATACTAATGTTATTTAGGACCATTCATTATACTCGTACAACGATTGTGACACACGTTTGGGGTTATTACTTTTATAATACGTGTGACACGTGTATTTAGTCTGGAGGTATTAAAAAATCTATAATAAGTAAGACGCGTGTATATACTCTGGACGTTGAATTCTACGATAATTGTGACACATGCATGTTCCCTGGTTCAATCTATTCTACAATAAGTGTGACACGAGTATTTAGTCTGATACCATAAACGTTAATTTAAATGTGGCACATTCACGTGTAGTTTGGGGCAATAATGTTTACAGTAAAGTGTGACAGACGTGTTTATTCTGACGGTGTACATACTAATTTAAGTGTGGCACAGTCACTAGAATTCTAGGACTATCAATGATACGTTCTGCACGTAACCCATATATTCAAGAGGCGTGGGGAGGAATACTTGACGTTCCAGTTCCTGATGGGAGATACTAGATAGTTTCATTCCGTGTGATTGTATAATATCTTTGATGTCGTCAATTCATTTTCTTCTCGGTCTTCCTCTTGCTCTCGTAACAGATCTTTTCTGATGTAGCGCCACTGCTGAGCTACAAGCAACATCGTTTCAGGCCACAATGAACAAGACGCATAAAAACATCTCTCTATCTATGGAACACGAACACAACGAAGCGTTACCGTTCCTAGATATTCTAATGAGACGTAGAGCAGGCGGCACAATTCAAAGATCGGTGTATCGCAAAGAAACATGGACTGACCAATACCTAAATTTTCAGAGCTTCACACCTGTCCAGTACAAACGGGGCTTAGTACGGACCTTGTTTGACCGTGCTAGAAAGATATGCACCCAGGACACACTGACAGAGGAATTTGAAACTCTGAAGAATGTCTTAAACCTGAATGGGTACTCCACAGGATTTATAAAGCGCCATTGCCAACAGCCCAAACCCAAAGCAGACGTAACTACAGTCCCTAAACTCAAGGTATTCATCCAGCTAACCTTTCGAGGGGATGACGTAATGCAACGTCTACAAGACCGGCTTACTACAGCAGTAGGTCGAACATTCTGTGCATCAACTCCAGTCATTAGATGTAAAACCGTACCCATTCCTACACCAACAGTCAAAGAGCCTGTTCCTCTGTACGCCACAAACAATTGTATTTACCAATTCACATGTAGATGCCAGGCCGTTTACATTGGTCGAACAGAGAGACAGCTTAACAAACGGGTGTCAGAACACATACATCAATGGGTCAACAAGATACAACACACAGGAGATGATAGCCACGAGGAGCCGACACACCGGAAGCTCCCGGCGTCTTCAATCGGCAGGCACATTGTCGCCAGTCGCCATGTTGTGTCCAGAGACACTGCATTTCGCGTGTTGTTTAGAACACAAAATACTCGCTTGTTAAAATTTGCAGAAGCAATTATGATCTATCAACGCAAGCCAGAATTGTGTAAACAGAAAGACATGTTAGTCAGCTTAAAATTACCGTGGTAGACAATCGACATTACTGTGCGAAATTGTGTATATTTCAACTTGAAGGATTTATCTAGTTAATTTCACGTAAGTTGTGTGATTTCTGCAGTATGTACCTGACGAGATGCAGCGAAATATGCCAGGCAATAAATCGTGCAATCTATTGTTTGTGTCTTCGTTATTCAAAAATAATTCTGTCAAATATGAAGAAATTCACAGACAAGTCAGAATATTATGTAAGGAGGCAAAAGAAGCACGGCTTGAGGAAAAGTGCTTAGAAATTGAAAACCAACACAACAGTCAAAATACCAAATTAGTGCACAAAAGAATTCAGGAACTTACTAATAAAAGAATAAGTACATCAACAGGGTGTCTAAAAACTGAAGATGGCAAAATCATAATAGAAAAAGACCAGATTCTACATGTATGGACAGATTATGTGAAACACCTTTATGATGATAACAGAGACGAACAGTATGATATTAGATTTAATAATGAAGGACCGCCAATTTTGGAGATGGAGGTTCGAAATGTTCTTAAGCATATGAAAGCTGGCAAGGCCCCCGGTGCAGATAACATCATAACAGAAATGATTAAAGCTTTAGAAGAATTTGGACTAGAGCAAGTCACCAGACTGATGAACACATTATATGATACTGGAGATATACCTCCTGAATTATGTAACTCTGTATTTATTGCAATCCCAAAGAAATCAGGAACCTTGGAATGTGATCAACATAGAACAATTAGTATAATGAGTCACATCACAAAGATTTTGCTAAGAATTATCATGCAAAGAGTGAGGAAGAAGATACAACCTGAAATAGGGGAAGAACAATGTGGGTTTGTAGAAGGAAAGGGTACAGTAAATGCTGTGTATATGCTGCGAACAGTTATTGAACGTGCTATAGAAGTAAACAAGGATATACATCTTTGCTTTATTGACTATACAAAGGCTTTTGATAGAGTTAGACATGTCAACATGGTGGATATGCTTGCAGATCTACAAATTGATGGGAAAGACATTAGACTTATAAAAAACATATATTGGAAACAACAAGCTGCAATAAGGATTGATAATGAAGTGGGACAGTATCAGCCAATTAAGAGAGGTGTTAGGCAGGGATGTGTGATGTCTCCAGATCTTTTTTCCCTATACAGTGAAAATATTTTCAGAAATGTAGAGGATATAAATGGAATCAGCATTGGAGGACGAAACATCAATAACATTAGATATGCAGATGATACAGTATTAATTGCAGACAATGCGCAGGACCTGCAACAATTAGTAGATGCGGTTGTTGTACACAGTGAGCAACTGGGGTTAGAATTAAATTGTAAAAAGACTCAGGTTATGGTCGTCACTAGGAAGGAAGAAGTGTCACAATGTAATATACAAGTAAATGGAAATATTCTTCAACAAGTGAATCGGTACAATTATCTTGGAACAGTCATAACATCTAATGGGAGCTACCTTGAAGAGATTAGAACAAGAATCGCCATGGCGAAAGTAGCCTTTAGCAAGATGAAAAACATTCTGACCAATAAAAAGATGTCAATTGAAACGAGAAAAAGAGTGTTGAGGGGATACATAGAGCCTGTTCTTTTGTATGGATGTGAAACTTGGACAATGAGCAGTCAAGTTGAAAAGCATCTGATGGCTGCAGAAATGTGGTTTCTGAGGAAAATGCAAAGAATACCATGGACAGACAGAAAAACCAATGACCAAGTACTACAGGAGACAAATGAACATCGTAAACTGATTAGAGAAATTAGACGTAGACAGTCAAAATTGTTTGGACATGTTATGAGAAGAAATGGATTGGAGAACTTAGTGACAACTGGCAAGATCGAAGGGAACAGACCTAAGAGGAAGACCGAGAGGAAAATACCTGGATGGCTTGGCCACATGGCATGGACGAGACAGGAACACTGAGCTGATCCACGACACTGGTGATCGAGTGAAATGGCGAGTCATGACCGCCCACGCTTTCCGGCATGGCACTTGATTGATTGATTGATTGTTTCAAATAGAAGAGCACACGGGTGTAGACTATATACCCTCATCACGTGATCAGTGAGATTTGTCGTCATCAAACGTCGGAATGATCCGTTGGCAGAGACAAAAATGGAGACCATGTGGACAACTCTAAAAAGTTGTATTTATTTAAAATACCCCTCGACGAAACGTGTACGCCCGAACAAGAACAATATCGTTACAATGAATCTGAAAAAGAAGATTGCGAGCAATATTGATGAATAATTGCAATGATTATGTTACAATCGCCGGTCTCCCTGGCGAAGAAGTTAAGGACGCTGTTCGTAATCCCCTAAACCCACGTACGGAACACAGCTGCGCGAGATTAGGCAGCGGATAGCGTAACGTTGGTTTCTTACGGAAAGGTATTTGAGTCGGTCGTTCAAAAAGCAATGGCAAACTACTGAACGTAAAACTTGCCAAGACATCAACAGCAGCTGAAAACATGCTGGTATCAACTGATTTTTCCTGTTAATACGATATGCACACACATAAAACAGATTCAGTCAGGGCAGTGTGTTGTTGCTAGAGTTGGCAATGATAAAGTATCGAGTTGGGCGGTGTGTTGTTGCTAGATGTGGCAATGATGAAGTTTCCAGCAGGGCGGTGTGTTGTTGCTAGATGTGGCAATGATGAAGTTTCCAGCAGGGCGGTGTGTTGTTGCTAGAGGTGGCAATGATGAAGTTTCCAGCAGGGCGGTGTGTTGTTGCTAGAGGTGGCAATGATGAAGTTTCCAGCAGGGCGGTGTGTTGTTGCTAGAGGTGGCAATGATGAAGTTTCCAGCAGGGCGGTGTGTTGTTGCTACAAGGGGCAATGATGAAGTTTCCTGCAGAGCAGTGTGTTGTTGCTAGAGTTGGGAATGATGAAGTTTCCAGCAGGGCGGTGTGTTGTTGCTAGAGGTGGCAATGATGAAGTTTTTCCAGCAGGGCGGTGTGTTGTTGCTAGATGTGGCAATGATGAAGTTTCCAGCAGGGCGGTGTGTTGTTGCTAGAGGTGGCAATGATGAAGGTTCCAGCAGGGCGGTGTGTTGTTGCTAGAGGTGGCAATGATGAAGTTTCCAGAAGGGCGGTGTGTTGTTGCTAAATGTGGCAATGATGAAGTTTCCTGCAGATCGGTGTGTTGTTGCTAGAGGTGGCAATGATAAAGTTTCCTGCAGAGCGGTGTGTTGTTGCTAGATGTGGCAATGATGAAGTTTCCAGCAGAGCGGTGTGTTGTTGCTAGAGGTGGCAATGATGAAGTTTCCTGCAGAGCGGTGTGTTGTTGCTAGAGGTGGCAATGATGAAGTTTCGAGCAAGGAGGTGTGTTGTTGCTAGAGGTGGCAATGATGAAGTTTCGAGCAGGGAGGTGTGTTGTTGCTAGATGTGGCAATGATGAAGTTTCGTGCAGGGAGATGTGTTGTTGCTAGAGTTGGCAATGATGAAGTTTCGAGCAGGGCGGTGTGTTGTTGCTAGAGGTGGCAATGATGAGGTTTCCAGCAGGGCGGTGTGTTGTTGCTAGAGTTGGCAATGATGAGGTTTCCAGCAGAGTGGTGTGTTGTTGCTAGATGTGGCAATGATAAAGTTTCCTGCAGAGTGGTGTGTTGTTGCTAGATGTGGCAATGATGAAGTTTCCAGCAGAGCGGTGTGTTGTAGCTAGAGTTGGCAGTGATGAGGTTTCCAGCAGAGTGGTGTGTTGTTGCTAGATGTGGCAATGATGAAGTTTCTAGCAGTGAGGTGTGTTGTTGCTAGAGGTGGCAATGATGAAGTTTCGAGCAGGGCGGTGTGTTGTTGCTAGAGGTGGCAATGATGAAGTTTCGAGCAGGGCGGTGTGTTGTTGCTAGAGGTGGCAATGATGAAGTTTCGAGCAGTGCGGTGTGTTGTTACTAGATGTGGCAATGATGAAGTTTCGAGCAGTGCGGTGTGTTGTTATTAGAGGTGGCAATGATGAAGTTTCGAGCAGGGCGGTGTGTTGTTAGCTAGAGGTGGCAATGATGAAGTTTCGAGCAGAGGCGTTGTGTTGTTGCTAGAGGTGGCAATGATGAAGTTTCGAGCAGGGCTGGTGTGTTGTTGCTAGAGGTGGCAATGATGAAGTTTCGAGCAGGGCGGTGTGTTGTTGCTAGAGGTGGCAATGATGAAGTTTCGAGCAGGGCGGTGTGTTGTTGCTAGAGATGGCAATGATGAAGTTTCCAGCAGTGCGGTGTGTTGTTGCTAGATGTGGCAATGATGAAGTTTCCAGCAGAGTGGTGTGTTGTTGCTAGAGGTGGCAATGATGAAGTTTCGAGCAGAGCGGTGTGTTGTTGCTAGAGGTGGCAATGATGAAATTTCGAGCAGGGAGGTGTGTTGTTGCTAGATGTGGCAATGATGAAGTTTCGAGCAGGGAGGTGTGTTGTTGCTAGATGTGGCAATGATGAAGTTTCAAGTAGGGCGGTGTGTTGTTGCTAGAGGTGGCAATGATGAAGTTTCCAGCAGAGTGGTGTGTTGTCGCTAGATGTGGCAATGATGAAGTTTCCAGCAGGGCGGTGTGATGTCGCTAGATGTGGCAATGATGAAGTTTCTAGCAGGGCGGTGTGTTGTTGCTAGAGGTGGCAATGATGAAGTTTCGAGCAGGGCGGTGTGTTGTTGCTAGAGGTGGCAATGATGAAGTTTCTAGCAGGGCGGTGTGTTGTTGCTAGAGGTGGCAATAATGATGAAGTTTCTAGCAGGGCGGTGTGTTGTTGCTAGAGGTGGCAATGATGAAGTTTCTAGCAGGGCGGTGTGTTGTTGTTAGATGTGGCAATGATGAAGTTTCCAGCAGGGCGGTGTGTTGGTGCTAGATGTGGCAATGATGAAGTTTCCAGCAGGGCGGTGTGTTGTTGCTAGAGGTGGCAATGATGAAGTTTCCAGCAGGGCGGTGTGGTGTTGCTAGAGGTGGCAATGATGAAGTTTCCAGCAGGGCGGTGTGTTGCTGCTAGAGGTGGCAATGATAAAGTTTCCAGCAGAGCGGTGTGTCACAGCCTCACATTATCCACATAATCCGGTAAACCAACATTAGTTAATGGATATTAGCCAAGGGCTACAACTCCCGCCCAAGGGAAAGAAGTAAGACCCTCGAAGGCCAGAGTGATCCAGAACCTTCTCGATGGACTGGTCAGTGAGTCCACTGTCCCGTGGACACTGATGTGGCCCGCCTATTGCGGGGTCCACGAGGAACTCGAACAGAGTTACCACCCGTGTCGGATTGCGACACGTGTAAATCGGCAGAGAGAGACGGGACATCGAAGAGGCAACAGGGCCTGCCTTAGAGGGACTCAATAGTTTAGACCCATGTGTATTTGGGGTTCATAGACATATGCTAGATAGTTTGCTTAGATTGTTTGATGATGTTAAACTGTGTGATGATGTTAAACCTCTGTGATATGCAACTCAGTGCGGGCTTGTTAAACCCACTGCGCCAACGCACTGTATATTGAAATACAATAAATGTTAGATATTATATTTAACGGAGTTATTGTTGCCTGTGTGAGCCCGAGCTCAGATACCTAGACATACAACACGCTGACAGGCTTTTTGGGGGCTAATCTCCGGTTTTGGCACAAGCTTTACATATAGACGGCTATTGATTGCCAAGTAAAATAGTAAATTAATCATATCAAATTATGTTTGAAGAAGTTTAACAAATTTGCATCTATCTAGTGATCAACTAGTATTAATATGAGTCCCTCTGCAGCTAGTCTCTCAATGATGTTATTACTATAAACTATTTTGACATGACTGTGACATTTTTTGACTGTTACTAATGTTTTCTCATTCTACGAGCAGATTGTTCCGCGAGTTGTGTGGTGTGTAACCTATCTAATCTATCCAACAGTGGCGAGAGTACAAGACAACATTCGCAAGTTCTGGGATTATAAGATAAGTTTCATATCATGCCCATTGCAACCCTAAGCGGTACTTCTCACCATCCATCCATGTATCATTTTGCTTTGCATTGATTTGTATGTATATTCATGACCTTGTAACCAACATAACTTTGCATTTGTATTTGCGCATGCAATAATGAAGGGAGATAACTAAATTTTCTACTCCCCAACATTTTTCTAAGGGATTTAACTTCAGTAAAATTACCAACAAGTAAAAGTCAAGATGTCTACTTTAGATAAATGTATTGAGCAAGGTATGAAATTAGGTTATAAAGAAGACAAACTGTCAGAATGGGCACAGAAGACGCACGCAGAGAACATTGCCCGTGAAGAAAGAGCGATAGAACGAGAAGAAAAACAAAGGCAAGTGCAAGCTGAAGAAAAGAAGATGCAAATTGAGGCAGAAGAGAAGACGGCGGGAATTGTAGCCCTTGGCTAATATCTATTAACTAATGTTGGTTTACCGGATAATGTGGATGTTATTCTGCTGTTGCATTCGTCTGCCGCGATAAAATATCAGCTATAATGTTATCAGTGCCTCTGATATGGCGGATTTCGAAGTCGAAATCTTGGAGAAGAAGACACCATCTTTGCAAACGGTGGTTTTAGGGAACACCTTGCTTAAGTACCAACAATGGCGAATTGTCGGTGAGTACAACGAAGTGGGCACCCAAGAGGAACTTAGACAATCTGAGCATACAAAATAATAGACTTAATGCCTCCAATTCCACTGTAGAGTAACGGGTCTTTGCTTTCTTCAGCTTACGGCTTACGTAGAGAATTGGGTGTCTCACTCCATCCACTTCTTGCATTAAACATCCTCCAATTGCGATAGCATTCGAATCTGTGGTCAAAATAAAGGGTAAATCTATGTTTGGTAATCGTAAGACTGGTGGATTAGAAAAAATGCGTTTCAATCTGCATATTGCATCCTCTAAGCTGGTACTTTTACAAACTTTTGATGGATGATCTTTTGTCAACATATTAGAAAAAACTGATGTAATCTCGACGACGACGACAATGACATTGAGGACAATTTACAAACAGTAGCATCTGTGATAAATCAGACAGACGTAGACAATACTGAAATACCAGTACCGATTATGAATGACGACGATAGTATAAAGGACATACAAATCTCTGACACTTTTACACAACAGCAACGACAAGACATTTTGACTCTGCTTAACGAGTATAAATCTATCTTCTCTAACAAACCTGGACGGACTGACAAAATAACACATTCAATTGTGGTGACAGATCTGACACCGGTCAAATGTAGACCATATTCTATTCCTCTGCATTATAGAGCAAATTTAGACAAGGAAATTTTGGATTTAGAGAAAAATAGAATAATTCAGAAATCTATGTCTCAATATTCTTCACCGATTGTCCTGGTGAAAAAGAAGGACCAAACGATCCGTTTGTGCATCGATTATAGAAAGTTAAATACAATAACCACAACAGATGCGGAGCCGATGAATAGCTGTGAAGACCTCATTTTGAACATGTCTCAGTCATCCTTATTTTCAAAGGTTGATTTAGCGAAAGGTTATTGGCAAGTACCACTACACCCTGCTTCTAGACATATAACAGCATTCGCAACACCTCTCGGTTTGTACGAATGGAGATATCTTCATTTGGTCTCAAGAACGCTCCCGCCACATTTGTTAGATTAACTAGATTGCTATTGCACGGAATTAAAGATGTCCAAGCTTATATTGATGATATATGCATTCATTCTTCTAATATGACTTCTCACTTACTTACACTCAAACAAGTCTTCAACCAAATCTTTCTTTTCGGACTTACTATCAAACCTTCCAAGGTTGAAATAGGCTATAAACAAATAGACTTCCTTGGTCATAGAATTTCTGAATGGCAAACTGTTGACAGATGATAAGATTGTTTCGAAGATTCTCAATCTAGAAGTTCCTACCACAAAGAAACAAATTAGAAGTTTATTAGGTCTTATAAACTATTATTCTAAGTTTATACCAAATTGGGCAGAACTTACATCAGTTTTTTCTAATATGTTGACAAAAGATCATCCATCAAAAGTTTGTAAAAGTACCAGCTTAGAGGATGCAATATGCAGATTGAAACGCATTTTTTCTAATCCACCAGTCTTACGATTACCAAACATAGATTTACCCTTTATTTTGACCACAGATTCGAGTGCTATCGCAATTGGAGGATGTTTAATGCAAGAAGTGGATGGAGTGAGACACCCAATTCTCTACGTAAGCCGTAAGCTGAAGAAAGCAGAGACCCGTTACTCTACAGTGGAATTGGAGGCATTAAGTCTATTATTTTGTATGCTCAGATTGTCTAAGTTCCTCTTGGGTGCCCACTTCGTTGTACTCACCGACAATTCGCCATTGTTGGTACTTAAGCAAGGTGTTCCCAAAAACCATCGTTTGCAAAGATGGTGTCTTCTTCTCCAAGATTTCGACTTCGAAAATCCGCCATATCAGAGGCACTGATAACATTATAGCTGATATTTTATCGCGGCAGATGAATGCGCCAGCAGAATAACATTTGGCACATTGACCATTCGCCATACCAGAAATTGTGATATTTTATTCCGTAGCATAGAACAGTGTAACTTTACACCTGCTAAAGAACTTCCATTTAAAAGTAATAACACCCCAGTGAATAGGTTACATATAACACCCACGAACGTGAAACTTTGAGATCTACACTACCAATTATCAAAGCTCTAGGACCAATCCGAGCGAGAGAAATTATCTGTGAAATGATTTCATCCAGTGAACGGACAGTGATCACGAAAACATTAAGAACACTTGATACTCGACGTTGAGAACATTCCGTACTTGCTGTGGCTAATAGACTTTGCAAACAGCCGAAACAGAACTACGTCGACGACAACACTCAAGAGACAGCCATACTAGCTATTAACATTCATGGCACGACACGCTAACAACAGGAGGACAACGCGCACATCATCGTTGGATGTAGTTACTTAGTTAATTAATTAATTTAGTATTGAATATGTATTATATTATTATGTATATAAAAATGTGTTAACTTGTAATTTGTACACTTTCTACCATAATATTTACAGGTATTTCCATTCATAGGTTAAATAACCTGCCTATGCAATTTTCTCTATGTAAATTATAAACCATTTTTGAGTCATCGTGCAAAAGGTACGTATTATCTTAAAGGGAAAATATCGCCTATTCCGTTTTTTCTAAGGGAAATAACACTTACCTCAACTTTACTTATATATTTTAACCAAATACTATTTTGAATGAAAGATGTGTGAATGGCAGTGTGAAAGAATTAAATGAGAGAGCGATATACTGAGCGGACAAATTGTACGCAAAACGTATTTATTTTAATTTGTCTGCGTCTTTCATGTAAATTGTATTACTTGTCTAAATTGTTGATACATGTTTAGCAGTTAGTTTAGTACTCTTAGTTAGGATTTAGGATACTACATCTAAGCACCACTGCTTGGAATGCCTGATCATGTATTACACACATTGGAGTAATTCATGATTAAGGATATCCCAACTCGTGACGCTTGGAAATAAGCCACACATTCAGCACACATTTACACAAAACTCAAAACTGAACACTATCAATTAAAATGCAGTCACTTTATTAGAAGCAGCAACTTATTAGTCAACACACTAACAAGCCAACAGGGACACATGTAGTCAGATGGGATAAAATAACAACGTAACCTACATATTTAGCATTATACAACATACGAGAGTAAAAGTGTATTGAAATGCACACACAGAACAAGATTTGAAGGATGTACTTAATTAGCCAAGACTTTTGTCTTGTTAATCCTCTTTAAAACAGAGGTTAATTATCTTGGTATCAGTGGGATACTATGAGAAGGACGGGTTGTAGACACAACTAGTAAACGTCACGTAACTTCGGTCAGATAAGCATTGTTAAGGACACAGGAGAGAGAGAGAGATCTCTTCACCAAATCAGAGAAGTGGTGTATGGGAGAATACATGAGTGTTGATGCCAGTATGTAGGTTACCAAGTTACTGTCCACCAAACTACATACACCGACTTTATGTGATTCTGTGACAGAATTAGTGCAGAACTAATTACCCTATAACAACCCATCAAATCAGGGGAGAGGGGGGACTCCTGTCACAGCCTCACATTATCCACATTATCCGGTAAACTAACATTAGTTAATAGATAGTAGCCAAGGGCTACAACTCCCGCCCAAGGGAAAGAAGTAAGACCCTCGAAGGCCAGAGTATTCCAGAACCTTCTCGAAGGACTGGTCAGTGAGTCCACTGTCCCGTGGACACTGATGTGGCCCGCCTATTGCGGGGTCCACGAGGAACTCGAACAGAGTTACCACCCGTGTCGGATTGCGACACGTGTGGATCGGCAGAGAGAGACGGGACATCGAAGAGGCAACAGGGCCTGCCTTAGAGGGACTCAATAGTTTAGACCCATGTGTATTTGGGGTTCATGGACATATGCTAGATAGTTTGCTTAGAATGTTTGATGATGTTAAACAGTGTGATGATGTTAAACCTCTGTGATATGCAACTCAGTGCGGGCTTGTTAAACCCACTGCGCCAACGCACTGTATATTGAAATACAATAAATGTTAGATATTATATTTAACGGAGTTATTGTTGCCTGTGTGAGCCCGAGCTCAGATACCTAGACATCCAACACGCTGACAGGGTTTTTGGGGGCTAAGATCTCCGGTTTTGGCATAAGCTTTACGTTCAGACGGCTATTGATTGCCAAGTAAAATAGTAAATTAATCATATCAAATTTATGTTTGAAGAAGTTTAACAAATTTGCATCTATCTAGTGATCAACTAGTATTAATATGAGTCCCTCTGCAGCTAGTCTCTCAATGATGTTAATACTATAAACTATTTTGACATGACTGTGACATTTTTTGACTGTTACTAATGTTTTCTCATTCCACGAGCAGATTGTTCCGCGAATTGTGTGATATGTAACCTATGTAAACTATTCAACAGTTGCGAGAGTACAAGACAACATTCACAAGTTCTGGGAATATAAGATAAGTTTTATATCATGCCCATTGCAACCCTAAGTGGTACTTATCACCATCCATCCATGTATCATTTTGCTTTGCATTGATTTGTATGTATATTCATGACCTTGTAACCAACATAACTTTGCATTTGTATTTGCGCATGCAATAATTAATGGAGATAACTAAATTTTCTACTCCCCAACATTTTTCTACGGGATTTAACTTCAGTAAAATTACCAACAAGTAAAAGTCAAGATGTCTACTTTAGATAAATGTATTGAGCAAGGTATGAAATTAGGTTATAAAGAAGACAAACTGTCAGAATGGGCACAGAAAACGCACGCAGAGAACATTGCCCATGAAGAAAGAGCGATAGAACGAGAAGAAAAACAAAGGCAAGTGCAAGCAGAAGAAAAGAAGATGCAAATTGATGCAGAAGAGAAGAAAATGCAATTGCAGGCTCAAGAGAAACAAACGGAGCTCGAGGCGGCGACGAAACTAGCCCAATTGAATGCCGATACACAAATAAAACTAAAGCAGATGAAAATCGATTCCAACGTAGAAATATCTGTAAATAAACTGAGAAGCAAGGAGGAGGAACAAAAGTATAATAAGTATAAAGGCCTCGTCAAGGCATTCTGCTCAGGAGACTCCATCAGTGCATACCTGGAAAATTTTGAGTGTCTAATGTCCTACCATAAGATCATAAAATCAGATTGGTCACTTATTTTAATGAGAAACTTAGCTCTGGAACCTTTGAAAGTAATAGAGACAGTGCCACAGGAAATGAGAAAAGATTATGATTACTTAAAGCAACGCATTCTCCAACATTTCTCTTTAGATACTGCAGGTTACCAACAACAGTTCGCTAAATTATCCCCTCAACCAAACCAAACCTTCATAGACTACGTGTCTACAGTTCAGGATGTGTGCACAAAGTGGATTAACTCAGCTAAAACTAACAACAGCCATGACAAACTAAAAGAACTCATTATTATTGACAAAATAGTTAGTACAATCCCCACACCTTTTGCTAAGTTTTTGAAACAAATGGATTGTAGGAGTATTCAGGATGTAGAGACAAAGGGGAACGCATTTTTCACAGCGAACAGAGATATTTTCCAATTAAACCTAAGTCAAAACGAAGCAGCAGCAGTGGTAAACACTAGATACTCGAAACCAACTGAAAGCAAGTTTAAACCACGCTCGAATGTCAGGAAGCCAGTTAAGTGCCAATATTGTAGTTTAACTCACGAAGAATACGCTATGTGCGATAAATCGCCCAACTATCCACACCACCTCAAAATGATCGTGGAGAAGCAGAAGAACAAGAGAAATGCGTACCAGAGAGCGGTCAAATGCTATTTTTGCAGTAGCTTTGGGCACTACAGTCGCTTTTGTGAAGGCCGAAAGATACTGAAACAGGCCAATGCTGCACTAGTTGAAACGTCATCAGACGAAGATATTGAATCACTGAATGAGTGTGACAATCAAAACGAAAGTGTGAGTGAACTAGGAAATGCCGTGCAAATTATTGACACCATTACAGACCATAAATGTAACACCTGTATGAAATTCCAACTTGACACAACATTACTATGTGGCCATACCATTCCTATTTCTAATGAAATGGCCAATGCTGCCTTATCTTCTACAGGCAAGCTAAATTTCTCAACAGGGTTTGTAAATAACAAAAAGTGCACATTAATTCATGATTCCGGCACAACGCTCTGTGGGATTAAGAATACATTAATCAACGACAAAGACTATACACACAAACACGTAACTTGTCGCACATTCTCAGGCACTATAGAGAAATACCCCCTTGCTCTTGTCGAAATTCGAACACCGTTCATATCAGGACTAGTATTGTGCGCAGTCCTAGAAAATCCTGTCGCTGATATTACACTTGGGGACCTGCCCAACATACGACCTTGCTCTGAAAAGGAAATCAGAGATTGGGAGCAGAAAAACGGTATCCAGCACCCAAACAGCGATCCTAAAGAGAAACACCATTCATGCTTGTCCCAATCTGCCAAAAGACCAAGGGAGACAACCAATGACGTAATTCAGAAAGAATTCACCGAGGTGCATGATGCAGGGGCGGTCGAATCTGTCAGTGATACGACCAATTTAAAACCTCGAATTGAGGATGCTACCGATCTACCAAGTACCAAGCCTGTAGATGTGCAACAACACACACAACACACGAATGCAATAACACGACAGACAACTCACAAAACTCACACCGACCAACTGCAGGAGTCACTAGAAATTGTATCACCAAACACTACCATCACTAATTTTGGAAAAGAACAGAAATCAGATCCTACACTTTCACAGTATTTTAGGTACAGGCAGTACGCCAACAAAGTTGCAAAAACAATTGTATTAAAACCAGGTCAGGATATTTTACTACTGCTACCTGACAAGAGAGATTTACTATCAACCTCTTGGCAGGGACCGTTTAAAATTGTTAGAAGAATTTCGGAAGTTGCTTACGAAATTTCGTGGAATGGAAAGTTGAAAATATTCCATGTAAATATGTTAAAACCATACTATGCTAGACAGGACACTGACACGAGTGAGCAGACGCAGCTAACTGATGACAGAAACGAAACGACAATGACCCAACTGAGTGACATATCGACAAACGAAGCATCGTTAACGACGCACTCTTACGACAACAAAGACGACGAAGACATATGTACATTACCGACAATATGTGATAACGACAGCGACGACCAATGTGACGACATATTGACAACGATTAATCTCGACGACGACGACAATGACATTGAGGACAATTTACAAACAGTAGCATCTGTGATAAATCAGACAGACGTAGACAATACTGTAATCCCAGTACCGATTATGAATGACGACGGTAGTATAAAGGACGTACAAATCTCTGACACTCTGACACAACAGCAGCGACAAGACATTTTGACTCTCCTTAACGAGTATAAATCTATCTTCTCTAACAAACCTGGACGGACTGACAAAATAACACATTCAATTGTGTTGACAGATCTGACACCGGTCAAATGTAGACCATATTCTATTCCTCTGCATTATAGAGCAAATTTAGACAAGGAAATTTTGGATTTAGAGAAAAATAGAATAATTCAGAAATCTATGTCTCAATATTCTTCACCGATTGTCCTGGTGAAAAAGAAGGACCAAACGATCCGTTTGTGCATCGATTATAGCAGGTTAAATACAATAACCACAACAGATGCGGAGCCCATGAATAGCTGTGAAGACCTCATTTTGAACATGTCTCAGTCATCCTTATTTTCAAAGGTTGATTTAGCAAAAGGTTACTGGCAAGTACCACTACACCCTGCTTCTAGACATATAACAGCATCCGCAACACCTCTCGGTTTGTACGAATGGAGATATCTTCCATTTGGTCTCAAGAACACTTCCGCCACATTTGTTAGATTAACTAGATTGCTATTGCACGGAATTAAAGATGTCCAAGCTTATATTGATGATATATGCATTCATTCTTCTAATATGACTTCTCACTTACTTACACTCAAACAAGTCTTCAACCAAATCTTTCTGTTCGGACTTACTATCAAACCTTCCAAGGTTGAAATAGGCTATAACCAAATAGACTTCCTTGGTCATAGAATTTCTGAAGGCAAACTGTTGACAGATGAGAAAATTGTTTCGAAGATTCTCAATCTAGAAGTTCCTACCACAAAGAAACAAATTAGGAGTTTATTAGGTCTTATAAACTATTATTCTAAGTTTATACCAAATTGGGCAGAACTTACATCAGTTTTTTTCTAATATGTTGACAAAAGATCATCCATCAAAAGTTTGTAAAAGTACCAGCTTAGAGGATGCAATATGCAGATTGAAACGCATTTTTTCTAATCCACCAGTCTTACGATTACCAAACATAGATTTACACTTTATTTTGACCACAGATTCGAGTGCTATCGCAATTGGAGGATGTTTAATGCAAGAAGTGGATGGAGTGAGACACCCAATTCTCTACGTAAGCCGTAAGCTGAAGAAAGCAGAGACCCGTTACTCTACAGTGGAATTAGAGGCATTAAGTCTATTATTTTGTATGCTCAGATTGTCTAAGTTCCTTTTGGGTGCCCACTTCGTTGTACTCACCGACAATTCGCCATTGTTGGTACTTAAGCAAGGTGTTCCCAAAAACCATCGTTTGCAAAGATGGTGTCTTCTTCTCCAAGATTTCGACTTCGAAATTCGCCATATCAGAGGCACTGATAACATTATAGCTTTTATTTTATCGCGGCAGACGAATGCGCCAACAGAATAACATGTGGCACATTGACCATTCGCCATACCAGAAATTGTGATATTTTATTCCGTGGCATAGAACAGTGTAACTTTACAATTGCTAAAGAACTTTCATTTAAAAATAATAACACCCCAGTGAATAGGTTACGTATAACACCCACGAACGTGAAACTTTGAGAACTATACTACCAATTACCAAATCTCTAGGACCAATCCGAGCGAGAGACATTATCTGTGAAATGATTTCATCCAGTGAACGGACAGTGATCACGAAAACATTAAGAACACTTTATACTCGACGTTGAGAACATTCCGTACTTGCTGTGGCTAATAGACTTTGCAAACAGCCGAAAGAGAACTACGTCAACGACAACACTCAAGAGACAGCCATACTAACTATTAACATTCATGGCACGACACGCTAACAACAGGAGGACAACGCGCACATCATCGTTGGATTTAGTTACTTAGTTAATTAATTAATTTAGTATTGAATATGTATTATATTATTATGTATATAAAATATGTTAACCTGTAATTTGTACATTTTCTACTATATTATTACAGGTATTTCCATTCTTAGGTTAAATAACCTGCCGATGCCATTTTCTCTATGTAAATTATAAACCATTTTTGAGTCATCGTACAAAAAGTACGTATTATCTTAAAGGGAACATATCGCCTATTCCGTTTTTTCTAAGGGAAATAACACTTACCTCAACTTTACTTATATATTTTAACCAAATACTATTTTGAATGAAAGATGTGTGAATGGCAGTGTGAAAGAATTAAATGAGAGAGCGATATACTGAGCGGACAAATTGTACGCAAAACGTATTTATTTTAATTTGTCTGCGTCTTTCATGTAAATTGCACTACTTGTCTAAATTGTTGATACATGTTTAGCAGTTAGTTTAGTACTCTTAGTTACCATTTAGGATACTACATCTAAGCACCACTGCTTGGAATGCCTGATCATGTATTACACACATTGGAGTAATTCATGATTAAGGATATCCCAACTCGTGACGCTTGGAAATAAGCCACACATTCAGCACACACTTTACACAAAACTCAAAACTGAACACTATCAATTAAAATGCAGTCACTTTATTAGAAGCAGCAACTTATTAGTCAACACACTAACAAGGCCAACAGGGACACATGTAGTCAGATGGGATAAATAACAACGTAACTACATATTTAGCATTATACAACATACGAGAGTAAAAGTGTATTGAAATGCACACACAGAACAAGATTTGATGGTGTACTTAATTAGCCAAGACTTTTGTCTTGTTAATCCTCTATAAAACAGAGGTTAATTATCTTGGTATCAGTAGGATACTATGAGAAGGACGGGTTGTAGACACAACTAGTAAACGTCACGTAACTTCGGTCAGATAAGCATTTTAAGGACACAGGAGAGAGAGATCTCTTCACCGAAATCAGAGAAGTGGTGTATGGGAGAATACATGAGTGTTGATGCCAGTATGTAGGTTACCAAGTTACTGTCCACCAAACTACAAATACCGTCTTTATGTGATTCTGTGACAGAATTAGTGCAGAACTAATTACCCTATAACAACCCTTCAAATCAGGGGAGAGGGGGGACTCCTGTCACAGCCTCACATTATCCACATTATCCGGTAAACCAACATTAGTTAATAGATATTAGCCAAGGGCTACAACTCCCGCCCAAGGGAAAGAAGTAAGACCCTCGAAGGCCAGAGTGATCCAGAACCTTCTCGAAGGACTGGTCAGTGAGTCCACTGTCCCGTGGACACTGATGTGGCCCGCCTATTGCGGGGTCCACGAGGAACTCGAACAGAGTTACCACCCGTGTCGGATTGCGACACGTGTAAATCGGCAGAGAGAGACGGGACATCGAAGAGGCAACAGGGCCTGCCTTAGAGGGACTCAATAGTTTAGACCCATGTGTATTTGGGGTTCATAGACATATGCTAGATAGTTTGCTTAGAATGTTTGATGATGTTAAACTGTGTGATGATGTTAAACCTCTGTGATATGCAACTCAGTGCGGGCTTCTTAAACCCACTGCGCCAACGCACTGTATATTGAAAATACAATAAATGTTAGATATTATATTTAACGGAGTTATTGTTGCCTGTGTGAGCCCGAGCTCAGATACCTAGACATCCAACACGCTGACACGGTGTGTTGTTGCTAGATGTGGCAATGATGAAGTTTCCAGCAAGACGGTGTGTTGTTGCTTGAGGTGGCAATGATGAAGTTTCCAGCAGGGCGGTGTGTTGTTGCTAGATGTGGCAATGATGAAGTTTCCATCAGGGCGGTGTGTTGTTGCTAGAGGTGGCAATGATGAAGTTTCCAGCAGGGCGGTGTGTTGTTGCTAGAGGTGGCAATGATGAAGTTTCCATCAGGACGGTGTGTTGTTGCTTGAGGTGGCAATGATGAAGTTTCCAGCAGGGCGGTGTGTTGTTGCTAGAGGTGGCAATGATGAAGTTTCCATCAGGACGGTGTGTTGTTGCTTGAGGTGGCAATGATGAAGTTTCCAGCAGGGCGGTGTGTTGTTGCTAGAGGTGGCAATGATGAAGTTTCCATCAGGACGGTGTGTTGTTGCTTGAGGTGGCAATGATGAAGTTTCCATCAGGACGGTGTGTTGTTGCTAGAGGTGGCAATGATGAAGTTTCCATCAGGACGGTGTGTTGTTGCTTGAGGTGGCAATGATGAAGTTTCCAGCAGGGCGGTGTGTTGTTGCTAGAGGTGGCAATGATGAAGTTTCCATCAGGACGGTGTGTTGTTGCTTGAGGTGGCAATGATGAAGTTTCCAGCAGGGCGGTGTGTTGTTGCTAGAGGTGGCAATGATGAAGTTTCCATCAGGGCGGTGTGTTGTTGCTAGAGGTGGCAATGATGAAGTTTCCAGCAGGGCGGTGTGTTGTTGCTAGATGTGGCAATGATGAAGTTTCCTGCAGTGCGGTGTGTTGTTGCTAGAGGTGGCAATGATAAAGTTTCCTGCAGAGCGGTGTGTTGTTGCCAGATGTGGCAATGATGAAGTTTCCAGCAGAGCGGTGTGTTGTTGCTAGAGGTGGCAATGATGAAGTTTCCTGCAGAGCGGTGTGTTGTTGCTAGAGGTGGCAATGATGAAGTTTCGAGCAAGGAGGTGTGTTGTTGCTAGAGGTGGCAATGATGAAGTTTCGAGCAGGGAGGTGTGTTGTTGCTAGAGGTGGCAATGATGAAGTTTCGAGCAGGGAGGTGTGTTGTTGCTAGAGTTGGCAATGATGAAGTTTCGAACAGGGCGGTGTGTTGTTGCTAGAGGTGGCAATGATGAGGTTTCCAGCAGGGCGGTGTGTTGTTGCTAGAGTTGGCAATGATGAGGTTTCCAGCAGAGTGGTGTATTGTTGCTAGATGTGGCAATGATGAAGTTTCCTGCAGAGCGGTGTGTTGTTGCTAGAGTTGGCAATGATGAGGTTTCCAGCAGCGCGGTGTGTTGTTGCTAGAGTTGGCAGTGATGAGGTTTCCAGCAGAGTGGTGTGTTGTTGCTAGTTGTGGCAATGATGAAGTTTCTAGCAGTGAGGTGTGCTGTTGCTAGAGGTGGCAATGATGAAGTTTCTAGCAGTGAGGTGTGTTGTTGCTAGATGTGACAATGATGAAGTTTCTAGCAGTGAGGTGTGTTGTTGCTAGAGGTGGCAATGATGAAGTTTCTAGCAGTGAGGTGTGTTGTTGCTAGAGTTGGCAATGATGAGGTTTCCAGCAGAGCGGTGTGTTGTTGCTAGAGGTGGCAATGATGAAGTTTCCAGCAGGGCGGTGTGATTTTGCTAGATGTGGCAATGATGAAATTTCGAGCAAGACGTTGTGTTATTGCTAGAGTTGGCAATGATGAAGTTTCCAGCAGAGCGGTGTGTTGTTGCTAGAGGTGGCAATGATGAAGTTTCGAGCAGAGTGGTGTGTTGTTGCTAGAGTTAGCAATGATGAAGATTCGAGCAGGGCGGTGTGTTGTTGCTAGAGTTGGCAATGATGAAGATTCGAGCAGGGCGGTGTGTTGTTGCTAGAGTTGGCAATGATGAAGTTTCCAGCAGGGCGGTGTGTTGTTGCTAGAGGTGGCAATGATGAAGTTTCGAGCAGAGTGGTGTGTTGTTGCTAGAGGTGGCAATGATGAAGTTTCGAGCAGAGTGGTGTGTTGTTGCTAGAGTTGGCAATGATGAAGTTTCGAGCAAAGTGGTGTGTTTTTGCTAGAGGTGGCAATGATGAAGTTTCCTCTGCAGAGCGTTGTGTTGTAGCTAAAGGTGGCAATGATGAGGTTTCTAGTAGGGCGGTGTGTTGTTGCTAGAGTTGGCAATGATGAGGTTTCCAGTAGGGCGGTGTGTTGTTGCTAGAGTTGGCAATGATGAAGTTTCGAGCAGGGCAGTGTTTTACTGCTAGGGGAGGCAATGATGAACTATATGAAGCACACATTTGAGTTGAGCTAAGAACCGACATCTCTCAGTACTAGTGGTACCAGAGTAGTCTGATGATGTGTCCGTCTGGCCTTTCCTCGGAGTTTTGAATGTCGGTTAGGTCTTCTGGTCATTTCGCTGAGGCACCATTGTCTCCAAGCTGTAATGATATATCTGTTCTTGTGCACTATAGACACGATTCCTAAGGGCTCTGACCACACCTGCCTTATCATGTCACAATACCCCACCAAGGGATGCAGACCCAGCCAATCTGTTCGCCTGCTCGTTTCCCACTACGCCAGCGTGTCCTGGGAGAAAATCCAACAGATGCTCTCTATATTTGTGGAAGCCTGCCACTCTGTCCGAAGGATGCCTGGTTTCACCTGTCACCATACTTAGTGAGTCCGTTAAAATCACGGCATTGCGTGTGTTGTATGTCCTCCAGGGAGCGGTACGCTAACCAAACTGCCTCCACCTCCATTCTGAGACTAGATGTTGTGGTATCATATGCCAGGCTCTTCTGTGCCACATAGTCCACCAACTTTTGACCTGAACCCCTGGGCACGTCTTTTACCTCTTAGCACAGAGCCATCCTTATCTGATGCTGATTTCGAACTCGGTAGACAGGATTGTGAATTACGTTCGCTACCCCTTCACCAGAGACGCCGGTGACAAATCAGTAATCTTACATTAAATGTATTCAAGCTTATACGGACTCCTGTCCTGTTATATGCCTCTTTAACAGATATCCAATCTATGTGTAAGTAACACGACCTGTGTGAGTTCACGTGGCATTAACATGACGATTGCAAGATTAATGTTTCCATTAAAGTACCACACAAACAGTCACACACGTTTATTTATTACATATTACATTTTCTTTGAGTATTATATATTTAATTATCTAATTAACTAGCTAAATTTAACTCTTGTCCTCGGCTTTTTTGGTCAGCCGACATCTTGCAAATAATTTAGGCTACAATCCAAAAGATGGTAGCGTTTGTATTCTAATGTATTTGATTCTAATAATCGTTTTGCCAATGTGTTGTTTGAGACTTCTCAGTTCTTTTTTGAAA